>JANAVB010028200.1:4126463-4363963 GCA_029216955.1 Iris pallida | reverse complement strand
CACATAGCACTTGTACATTGTTAAAACTTAGCACATGGTCATTGAGGTAAATGACGATTCTGGACTCAAGGCTTTAGGGTACACGCGAGTCTGGGCGAATGGGTTTAGGGCGCATGTGAGGGATAGTGGGTTTAGCCACATGGTTGAGCACAGTTGTAACTGTAGCACCCAGTTTTCCAAATGAGGGTAATTTTAAAATTTCGTGTTTATAATTATTTTAATAATGATATTTAATTCATGATATGATTTTTGGTGATTTTAAATCATTTTAAAATTATTTAAATCAATGACTTGTGGTTTTGACGTTTTGCTAGTGAAACCCTGTAGACTGTTTGACCTAGAACCTAACCATGTGATTATGATATTTTAATATCATTTCTGGCCTAAAGATATTTTTGCATTTGACCTCTTTGAATTATTTTGATATTATTTTATTATTTATGATATTGTTTTGGGATTATTTGAGTCGGGTTCGAATTTCATCTCAATCCGACTTGTAACGGGGACCCGGGGTAACTTAGACTCTAGTTGGACCCCATGCATTAGTTAGCCATGGCCCACATTTTAATTAGTCATGTTAGAAAGATTAGTCATAATCCTAATTATTAGGTTAACCATTTAGAGTTTTTATTTTGACCCTTTTACCCCCAAACCTTAACTAAAATTATTTTAAACACTTGTAACTAAGGGAGGGACAAACTTGTAATATTCAATGAAGGGGGGATAACCATTGTGGCCGGCCCTAATAGGACTCCCATCTCATTTCCTTTCTTTGAGAAGTCTTCTTCCCCAAGTGCTCTGAAGCTCTCCCAAGGAAGAAGCCTTTCTCCTTGGATTTTCTCTCCTTTAGGTAATATTTCCTTCTCTTTTATTTCTCCATTTTACATTTAGAAAAGTTTTAACCATAGGAATGACCTCCATTGTTGTGTCCCTATCTTATGTCTATTATGTGTCCTTTAGGGATTTCTATTGTATTATTGTTGTGTCTAGTGTTCATGGGGAAAACCCCCAAACTTGGACACACTTTATATTTAAAATATTGATTAAATGAATTAATTCATATTAAATCTCAGATTTGAATATGTAGAGATGTGTTCTTGAGTACTTTATATTTCATTCATGTATCTCTTATAGATGTGTTCATGTTACATATATAGATTTGTGTATGTATATATATATATATATATAAAAAAAAAATATATATATATATATATATATATATATTGTAATGAGAGTGTATCTATATTTATATATGTAATAAATGGTTCATGATGATTATATAATCAAGTTTGTGAGTGTGGTTCCTCATATTATTATTATCATTATTGTTGTGGATAATTAGGATATATATTATGTATTCTTTTGGCTCAAACTATCTAAATCCGTCATGAGTTTTATTCACGTTTTTAATTTCAGCCCTAACTTAGAAATATCATAACTTCTAGCTCAAAGCTCGGTTTAATCTCCCGTATTTTTTAAAAGAAGAGTATTGAAGTTAGCTTCCCAAAAACATGTATTAATAGGCCTAATTCTTTCTGTAACTTTTTGGAGAATTATTTGAGTGTCAGCTGTACGAAAGACAAACGCGTTCTCGGTGTTTTTGCGATTCCGGGAGTTTCCGGAAACAAAAACGCGATCCGTTTGAAGTTTCGGAAAGATAACACATAGATCTATAACATACTTTAATCCTAGATTTTAATTCATGCTAAGATGGTACAGTATTGATTATTAGTAGGAGTTACTATTCGGCATATATATTTTGTGCACCCTTTTGTGTAATATAATGTTCTATTTGATTTTAACCCATGTTAATGTATATACATTATGTAATTAAATAGAGAATGCAAGCATGAGTAAATGGTTAAATAAATGATGTATGAGGTATAAGTATTCTATCTAATGTAAGCATGTATAAGTATGGCTTGTAATGAATACGTAGGTTCCATAGTATGTAATGTATGGTGCATATAGTAGTGCAAGAGAATAAATGAATGATGAATGAATGCAAGCATGAATGTAATGTAATAATAGATGTAATGTATACAATATACAAGTTAATGAGATGTAATGTTCTATGTTAACACAAATCCTATATTACCTCATGTACCCCCCTTACACTATGTTGACACTATCACACTTGACACATTGTTCACTTACACTTTGACACTCTTTGATATGTATACACTATGTATACCCATTTAACCCTCACTTGCCCCTTTGCCATGTTCACATACACACACATAGCCTCTTAAATAAGTATTTATGAATATAGTTAACTTAGCTATGTATGTATATTATATATATGTTAGCATATTGTGTTGTAATATATAAATTTATATAACCATTTGAAATGCCATGATTATAGACCTAATGTTGAATACCAATATATGTATGTGTATATATGTGTAGACATATATAGCTTAAAGTAATAGATTACCTAGTATATATCCAATGTGAATTCTTGCCTATTTGAGTATTGAATAATTGCATGCTATATAGAGTTGGGTGTATGTTGGCTTGTATAGCCTTGTATTGATGTGTGCTTGCTAGGATAGTCTTGGTTAGGCCTAGTAAGACTTGCTGGGTTAGGACATGACCTAGTTTGACCTAGTTTGACTAGTGCAGCTGACCAGAGTTGACCAAGGGTTGACTTTGGCCTAGTTTGACCTAGATTCATGTAGAATGTATTGTAGTGCTTTATATTACCCTTCTGGACATGTTGTGACTTGTGCTGTTCTAATTAGGAGCCAAACACCTCTCCTCGGACAGTATCTTTACCTTGGACATTCAGATATCAGGCGAGTACATTCTCTGATCATTTTATATCCTGTTAGAATTATTTTCCTGCTTTAGATTACTATACTTGATGCTGTCACATTGGTAACACGGATTAGTACTATATGGATCCTTTCTTGAGATGTTATTCCCTCAGGGAGCATCGTATACTGTATGTTCTGTGTGTTTCACTTACATGGTGTATCACTATGCTTCATGGTTCTTCGATCACTTGTGACATGTACTCTCATGATCACAGAGTCTTCCCAGAATTACCCATTTATGGGCATTCCCAGAATCACCCCATTGTGGGCATTCCCAGAATCACCCATTTATGGGCTATCCATGTATCACCCCTTGTGGGCCTTTACATGGAATCATAACATAACCTGGTTGGATCCTTGTGTATTGATTGGGGGTACGGGGGAGTAGAAGTAGACATGTGAATAATATCCAAGTAGTGTAGTTTCCAGAATCACTCCATAGTATAGTTTCCAGAATCTCCTATGCCATTCACATGTTTATATTGTACTCTGACTCACTAGCCACTGTTAGCTCTCTACTTATAGTAGATATTTCTATTACAGTTCTCTTTCTCTGTTTACATATTGTATTTTCTTCAGATCCTATATCTTACTTTACTGCATGATTATATTTTCTAACCTGCTATGATCTGTTGAGATGTACTGTGCTCGCTCCAGTCCTGACTGGACCCGTTGATAAATTTTACAGATAGCCTGGAGGTTGCCTGCTAGCCTAGAGGAGACAGTAGAGGTTGCATAGATAGCTAGGGTTTTTGCTTATAGTTTATTTTCAGTCATCTTGAGTTGTATTTATGGATTACTGTATTTGAGTTTTGAGATGTATTCTGAGTTTGTATCTTAGACACTTAGACTTCTATCTGTTGTATCTCTTTTCGATTTCATATTTTATCTATCTTCCTTTATGCTCTACCTTAGATGTGATTGAGTTTACATTCTGCTATGTCACACCCATTCGGGGAGTATAAACTGTTAGTCTTATACTGTTAGATGCATTGAGACCTAGGACAGCGTTCTACCGCCGACACTGCGGCGTAGGCTGGGCGTTGTTACGTTCTCGTGCCCTAACTCTAGGGTGCGGATCGTGACACGTTTTTAGTGGTGGCCCATGCAGGTCGAGATTTGCAGTCGTGTGATTTCGTTGTAGCGCAACGACTTAGTTGTACTACTACGAGCCTGCTATAGGATATATAAATTAAGATGTTAGGATGAGAGGATACTCAATCACTGTTAGGATTCCTTGAGAGATTCCTGGGATGACCCTTGAGAATCTCATTTTGAATTCCGATTTAAACTCCTTTTTCTTGTTTTGGTTCACCTTTTTCCTTGATTTGAATTTGATTTTGTGGATTCATTGTAGAACTTTGAATCCTGGTATTAGTTGATGATTTTGATAAAATTTTGTAGTGGTTGATTTAATTTTGTATTTAGATTAATATTTTCAAATCCAAGGTACTCAATCACACTTAGGATTCTTTGAGAGATTTTTGGGACGACCCCTGAGAAACTCATTTTGAACTTCAATTGGAATTCCTTTTCCTCTTGTTTGGATTCACCCTCATTCCTTGCTATAGAATTTAAGCTTGATGGGTTCCTCTCGTTTGAACCGATGAGAAGGAACATATCTTCATTATTCTTTCTCGCCATTATTCCCTTGTATTCTAATTTACCTCTTATCTTAAACTCTGTCTCATTACATTAATTACCCATATCTTGTCGTCCCTACCAGATGTACTTCGAAACCCTTAAATCTTTGTATCTTTTACATGGGGAAGGCTAAGAAAGTGACGTAAATTATGTAGCTCAAAGAAGACGTAACTGGTTATTTTATGATGATCTAAAGGAAATTAATCAAATGTGGAGTGTTCCATATGGAAACTTGAGATAGAAATGTGGTAAAGGTCTCGAATAGAATAAAGAGATGTATACTGCCAATCTGGAAACAATTACATTTAGAAAAATTTTGGGGTTATGAGATAGTTTATAGGTGTATTCAAAACTAATGAGGATATCAGAGGTCAACCTAGTTTTGAGAACTTAGAAAATCTTGGTTATTGATTCTTGGGAAAACTTTTACTCTGAGGCTATATAGAAGGTTAGTAATGGAAAAGAGAAGTTAATTGTGTTTAACAAGGATATTAAACAAGATGTTACGAGGAAATGACTAGGGATAGAGAGAACACAAAGTTATGGAAGTTTAGAGATTGTTGTGAAATATTTTTAGGAGAATAATATTCAAGGGTGTATGTCGAAGAAAATACGAAAGTTGATTTTATGATGGAAGATAAGTTTTGTAAGGCCTAGAGATTTAAATTAAATAATACGAGGAGAACAATTTGAACAAGTTCAAGGAATTCGTAAACAGGATTTAGAGGTTTTGGGTCAAATTTAAGACAACGTGAAAGAACTTGGAAATTTAAATAAATGGTTAATGTTGATTCCTAAATTTGAGGGCTGTGCTTCAAGAGTGATGTTTGGAAATTGGGAATTGCCTACGGTAGTCATGGTAAGGGTTTAAGTAAAGGTTAAATTTTCATATGGAGACTGGTGAGGTAAAGATATGATTGGCAAGTTATGACCAGATGAACTTAAGAGTATCAAAAGCAGATGACTAACTCGATCTTCATTATTTTTGTGCATTAATTACCACCTCTTGAACTCCCACTTTCTAATTGAGATCCTTGACGTTCCTTATCGTGACTTTGATATTCGGAATGTAATACTAGCTGTTACCCTCCAACAAATCTTATATGCAAGACCTAGACGAGCTCACCTTCGTGTAGGTATATCATGTCCCACTAAAACCCGTCTTCTTGTACTCTATTTTCTTGATATGATTTTCTGGTCAACTGGCTAAACTATAACCTCTACCATTATACTAAATTTTTTCTTATTTTAATTAGAAATCCAGCCTTGACTCAATTCTTTCAACCCGATATGTGATGGTGTTCTGCTTATTTCCTTAGATGCTTAACCTTGTACCTTATCTGATTACTTGACCCGTTGGTTAAGAAACTTGGACTATGTAATTCCTTTCATCATTACCACCCTTATATCTTGTGCAGCTAAATTAGCCTTAGTTTTGCAAGCTTATCTATTTTCGAGCTTGGTCATGACATATTTTATTAGGTGGCCACCCACTAACATATTGTCTAATCAGAACCGATACATGATGGTCTGATCAACCTATTGCACTTTGGTTCACTTTTTCATGTATCAATCTACGAGAATGGAGACATAGTTAAACTTGACCCTAGAGTCTCATTCGCGACAGCCTTGAAATTCTCCTTAAAATCTTTTCATCGCCTATGAACCTCGTATTCGTACTCAGTCGAATTAAATTTAATCACGACCTGAACCTCCATCATTGGATGCTCGTGCTCATACTTTGATTTCATTGATTTCCCTTCTTGCCCAAATCTCGTTTTATCCCGAAATTGATCAACTTAGATTGTGTCAAGACAAAAATCTATTTGTGATTTGTTGTGCCTAAATTTTTAATTTTTGCCATTTTATGGAATAGTAACCTTTTAATAATTTCTTAGTTGCTTATTAATGACCAATTTTCATATAGGATGGTAGACAGCCCTACAACCTTGATGATTGTTGTTCCCTTACCTTCCCAATTAGGACACCCTAGATTGTTTGTGTGTTGATACTATAGTACTGTTTTGACCTAGAATGATTAGTGTACCTAGGTGAGACTTCCAACTGCTACGGTATGCCCTGACCTTGTATATTATTCCTTCAAATTGCATGATTTAGATAAAAAAAAATTGACCATGATTGTTGGGAAATAGGGACGTCACCCCATTAGTATCAGTTGTAGATATATATAGGTTAGTCCTTGATGTGGGGATGTGTGTCTATAAACATGTAGCTTAGGAGATTTATGAGAGATTATAGTATCAACCTTGATAGGATGTACTAGTCTTTTGGTGAGTATAAATGTGTTATGAGAGATATGGGCCTATATGTCTTAGTAATGCATCGTTCCTATGGTAATAGAATGTATTAATAGATGGTTAAAAGGAAGATAATAGTTTGAGCATACCTATAGCCTATGATTAGTTCCTTTTCATCCTTAGTTAAGACCACTTTAAAATAGGTCCAGACCCTTGGATATAGGTTCCAATCCATATTTTATTGAAGTTCCATTACGGCCGTACAGCAGAGCAGTGTTGGAGGTATTCCTAGATTGACACTATTTAGATGTCCGTTTATTATTCCAGTGATAGGAAGTGTTACCTTAGATATTGGGTAGGTTAGAGGCTCTAGAAGGAGTGCTATCGATCTTAAATTTCGAGGACGAAATTTTTCTAAGGTGGGCAGAGTTGTAGCACCCAGTATTCCAAATGAGGGTAATTTTAAAATTTCGTGTTTATAATTATTTTAATAATGATATTTAATTCATGATATGATTTTGGTGATTTTAAATTATTTTAAAATTATTTAAATCAATGACTTGTGGTTTTGACGTTTTGCTAGTGAAACCCTATAGACTGTTTGACCTAGAGCCTAACCATGTGATTATGATATTTTAATATCATTTCTGGCCTAAGGATATTTTTGCATTTGATCTCTTTGAATTATTTTGATATTATTTTATTATTTATGATATTGTTTTGGGATTATTTGAGTCGGGTTCGAATTTCATCTCAATCCGACTTGTAACGGGGATCCGGGGTAATTTAGACTCTAGTTGGACCCATGCATTAGTTAGACATGGCCCACATTTTAATTAGTCATGTTAGAAAGATTAGTCATAATCCTAATTATTAGGTTAACCATTTAGAGTTTTTATTTTGACCCTTTTACCCCCAAACCCTAACCAAAATTGTTTTAAACACTTGTAACTAAGGGAGGGGCAAACTTGTAATATTCAATAAGGGGGGATAACCATTGTGGCCGGCCCTAATAGGACTCCCATCTCATTTCCTTTCTTTGAGAAGTCTTCTTCCCCAAGTGCTCTCAAGCTCTCCCAAGGAAGAAGCCTTTCTCCTTGGATTTTCTCTCCTTTAGGTAATATTTCCTTCTCTTTTATTTCTCCATTTTGCATTTAGAAAAGTTTTAACCATAGGAATGACCTCCATTGTTGTGTCCCTATCTTGTGTCCATTATATGTCCTTTAGGGATTTCTATTGTATTATTGTTGTGTCTTGTGTTCATGGAGAAAACCCCCAAACTTGGACACACTTTATATTTAAAATATTGATTAAATGAATTAATTCATATTAAATCTCAGATTTGAATATGTAGAGATGTGTTCTTGAGTACTTTACATTTCATTCATGTATCTCTCATAGATGTGTTCATGTTACATATATAGATTTGTGTATGTGTGTATATATATATATATATATATATATATATATATATATATATATATATATATATATATATATATATATATATATATACTGTAATGAGAGTATATATAATACTGTAATGAATATATACTGAAAAAATATATATATATATATATACTGTAATGAGAGTGTATCTATATTTATATATGTAATAAATGGTTCAGGATGATTATATAATCAAGTTTGTGAGTGTGGTTCCTCATATTATTATTATCATTATTGTTATGGATAATTAGGATATATATTATGTATTCTTTCGGCTCAAACTATCTAAATCCGTCATGATTTTTATTCACGTTTTTAATTTCAGCCCTAACTTAGAAATGTCATAACTTCTAGCTCAAAGCTCGGTTTAATCTCTCGTTTTTTTAAAAGAAGCGTATTAAAGTTAGCTTTCCAAAAACATGTATTAATAGGCCTAATTCTTTATGTAACTTTCTGGAGAATTATTTGAGTGTCAGCTGTACGAAAGACTAACGCGTTCTCGGTGTTTTCGCGATTCCGGGAGTTTTCGGAAACGAAAATGCGATCCGTTTGAAGTTTCGGAAAGCTAACACATAGATCTATAACATACTTTAATTCTATATTTTAATTCATGCTATGATGGTACAGTATTGATTATTAGTAGGAGTTACTATTCGACATATATATTTTGTGCACCCTTGTGTGTAATAAAATGTTCTATTTGATTTTAACCCATGTTAATGTATATACATTATGTAATTAAATAGAGAATACAAGCATGAGTAAACGGTTAAATAAATGATGTATGAGGTATAAGTATCCTATCTAATGTAAGCATGTATAAGTATGGCTTTTAATGAATACGTAGGTTCCATAGTATGTAATGTATGGTGCATATAGTAGTGCAAGAGAATAAATGAATGATGAATGAATGCAAGCATAAATGTAATGTAATAATAGATGTAATGTATGCAATATACAAGTTAATGAGATGTAATGTTCTATGTTAACACAAATTCTATATTACCTCATGTACCCCCTTACACTATGTTGACACTATCACACTTGACACATTATTCACTTACACTTTGACACCCTTTGATATGTATACACTATGTATGCCCATTTAACCCTCACTTGCCCCTTTGCCATGTTCACATACACACACATAGCCTCTTAAATAAGTATTTATGAATATAGTTAACTTAGCTATGTATGTATATTATATATATGTTAGCATATTGTGTTGTAATATATAAGTTTATATAACCATTTGAAATGCCATGATTATAGACCTAATGTTGAATACCAATATATACATGTGTATATATGTGTAGACATATATAGCTTAAAGTAATAGATTACCTAGTGTATATCCAATATGAATTCTTGCCTATTTGAGTATTGAATAATTGCATGCTATATAGAGTTTGGTGTATGTTGGCTTGTATAGCCTTGTATTGATGTGTGCTTGCTAGGATAGTCTTGGTTAGGCCTAGTAAGACTTGCTGGGTTAGGACATGACCTAGTTTGACCTAGTTTGACTAGTGCAGTTGACCAGAGTTGACCAAGGGTTAACTTTAGCCTAGTTTGACCTAGATTCATGTAGAATGCATTGTAGTGCTTTATATTACCCTTCTGGACATGTTGTGACTTGTGCTGTTTTAATTAGGAGCCAAACACCTCTCCTCGGACAGTATCTTTACCTTGAACATTCAGATATTAGGCGAGTACATTCTCTGATCATTTCATATCCTGTTAGAATTATTTTCCTACTTTAGATTACTATACTTGATGCTGTCACGTTGGTAACACAGATTAGTACTATATGGATCCTTTCTTGAGATGTTATCCCCTCAGGTAGCATCGTATACTACATGTTTTGTGCGTTTTACTTACATGGTGTATCACTATGCTTCACGGTTCTTCGATCACTTGTGACATGTACTCTCATGATCACAGAGTCTTCCCAGAATCACCCATTTATGGGCATTCCCAGAATCACCCCATTGTGGACATTCCCAGAATCACCCATTTATGGGCTATCCATGTATCACCCCTTGTGGGCCTTTACATGGAATCATAACATAACCTGGTTGGATCCTTGTGTATTGATTGGGGGTACGGGGGAGTAGAATTAGACATGTGAATAATATCCAAGTAGTGTAGTTTCCAGAATCACTCCATAGTATAGTTTCCAGAATCTCCTATGCCATTCACATGTTTATATTGTACTCTGACTCACTAGCCACTGTTAGCACTCTACTTATAGTAGATATTTCTATTACAGTTCTTTTTCTCTGTTTATATACTGTATTTCCTTCAGATCCTGTATCTTACTTTACTGCATGATTATATTTTCTAACCTGCTATGATCTATTGAGATGTACTGTGCTCGCTCCAGTCCTGACTGGACCCGTTGATAAATTTTACAGATAGCCTGAAGGTTGCCTGCTAGCCTAGAGGAGACAGTAGAGGTTGCATAGATAGCTAGGGTTTTTGCTTATAGTTTATTTTCAGTCATCTTGAGTTGTATTTATGGATTACTGTATTTGAGTTTTGAGATGTATTCTGAGTTTGTATCTTAGACACTTAGACTTCTATCTGTTGTATCTATTTTCGATTTCATATTTTATCTATCTTCCTTTATGCTCTACCTTAGATGTGATTGAGTTTACATTCTGCTATGTCACCCCCATTCGAGGAGTATAAATTGTTTAGTCTTATACTGTTAGATGCATTGAGACCTAGGACAGCGTTCTACCGCCGACACTGCGGTACAGGCTGGGCGTTGTTACGTTCTCGTGCCCTAACTCTAGGGTACGGGTCGTGACACGTTTTTAGTGGTGGCCCATGCAGGTCGAGATTCGCATTAGTGCGATTTCGTAGTAGCACAACGACTTAGTTGTACTACTACGAGCCTGCTATAGGATATATAAATTAAGATGTTAGGATGAGAGGATACTCAATCACTGTTAGGATTCCTTGAGAGATTCCTGGAATGACCCTTAAGAATCTCATTTTGAATTTCGATTTAAACTCCTTTTCCTTATTTTGATTCACCTTTTTCCTTGATTTGAATTTGATTTTGTGGATTCATTGTAGAACTTTGAATCCTGGTATTAGTTGATGATTTTGATAAAATTTTGTAGTGGTTGATTTAATTTTGTATTTAGATTAATATTTTAAAATCCAAGGTACTCAATCACACTTAGAATTCTTTGAGAGATTTTTGGGACGACCCCTGAGAAACTCATTTTGAACTTCAATTGGAATTCCTTTTCCTCTTATTTGGATTCACCCTCATTCCTTGCTATTGAATTTAAACTTGATGGGTTCCTCTCATTTGAACCGATGAGAAGGAACATATCTTCATTATTCTTTCTCGCCATTATTCCCTTGCATTCTAATTTACCTCTTATCTTAAACTCTGTCTCATTACATTAATTACCCATATCTTGTCGTCCCTACCAGATGTACTTCGAAACCCTTGAATCTTCGTATCTTTTGCATGGGGAAGGCTAAGGAAGTGACGTAAATTATGTAGCTCAGAGAAGACGTAACTGGTTATTTTATGATGATCTAAAGGAAATCAAATATAGCGTGTTCCATATGGAAACTTGAAATAGAAATGTGGTAAAGGTCTCGAATAGAATAAAGAGATGTATACTGCCAATCTGGAAACAATTACATTTAGAGAAATTTTGGGGTTATGAGATAGTTTATAGGTGTATTCAAAACTAATAAGGATATCAAAGGTCAACCTAGTTTTGAGAACTTAGAAAATCTTGATTATTGATTCTGGGGAAAACTTTTACTCTGAGGCTATATAGAAGGTTAGTAATGGAAAAGAGAAGTTAATTGTGTTTAATAAGGATATTAAACAAGATGTTGCGAGGAAATGACTAGGGATAGAGAGAACACAAAGTTATGGAAGTTTAGAGATTGTTGTGAAATATTTTTAGGAGAATAATATTCAAGGGTGTATGTCGAAGAAAATATGGAAGTTGATTTTATGATGGAAGATAAGTTTTGTAAGGCCTAGAGATTTAAATTAAATAATACAAGGAGAACAATTTGAACAAGTTCAAGGAATTCGTAAACGAGATTTAGAGGTTTTTGGTCAAATTTAAGACAAGGTGAAAGAACTTGAAAATTTAAATAAATGGTTAATGTTGATTCCTAAATGTGAGGGCTGTGCTTCAAGAGTGATGTTTGGAAATTGGGAATTGCCTACGGTAGTCATGGTAAGGGTTTAAGTAAAGGTTAAATTTTCATATGGAGACTGGTGAGGTAAAGATATGATTGGCAAGTTATGACCAGATGAACTTAAGAGTATCAGAAGCAGATGACTAACTCGATCTTCATTATTTTTGTGCATTAATTACCACCTCTTGAACTCCCACTTTCTAATTGAGATCCTTGACGTTCCTTATCGTGACTTTGATATTCGAAATGTAATACTAGCTGTTACCCTCCAACAAATCTTATATGCAAGACCTAGACGAGCTCACCTTCGTGTAGGTATATCATGTCCCACTAAAACCCGTCTTCTTGTACTCTATTTTCTTGATATAATTTTCTGGTCAACTGGCTAAACTATAACCTATACCATTATACTAAATTTCTTCTTATTTCAATTAGAAATCCAGCCTTGACTCAATTCTTTCAACCCGATATGTGATGGTGTTCTGCTTGTTTCCTTAGATGCTTAACCTTGTACCTTATCTGATTACTTGACCCGTTGGTTAAGAAACTTGGACTATGTAATTCCTTTCATCATTACCACCCTTATATCTTGTGCTGCTAAATTAGCCTTAGTTTTGCAAGCTTATCTATTTTCGAGCTTGGTCATGACATATTTTATTGGGTGGCCACCCACTAACATATTGTCTAATCAGAACCGATACATGATGGTCTGATCAACCTATTGCACTTTGGTTCGCTTTTTCAGGTATCAATCTACGAGAATGGAGACATAGTTAAACTTGACCCTAGAGTCTCATTCGCGACAGCCTTGACAATTCTCCTTGAAATCTTTTCATCGCTTATGAACCTCGTATTCGTACTCAGTCGAATTAAATTTAATCACGACCTGAACCTCCATCATTGGATGTTCGTGCTCATACTTTGATTTCATTGATTTCCCTTCTTGCCCAAATCTCGTTTTATCCCGAAATTGATCAACTTAGATTGTGTCAAGACAAAAATCTATTTGTGATTTGTTGTGCCTAAATTTTCAATTTTTGCCATTTTATGGAATAGTAACCTTTTAATAATTTCTTAGTTGCTTGTTAATGAGCAATTTTCATATAGGATGGTAGACAGCCCTACAACCTTGATGATTGTTGTTCTCTTACCTTCCCAATTAGGACACCCTAGATTGTTTGTGTGTTGATACTATAGTACTGTTTTGACCTAGAATGATTAGTGTACCTAGGTAAGACTTCCAACTGCTACGGTATGCCCTGACCTTGTATACTATTCCTTCAAATTGCATGATTTAGATAAAAAAAATGACAATGATTGTTGGGAAATAGGAACGTCACCCCATTAGTATCAGTTGTAGATATATATAGGTTAGTCCTTGATGTGGGGATGTGTGTCTATAAACATGTAGCTTAGGAGATTTATGAGAGATTATTGTATCAGCCTTGATAGGATGTACTAGTCTTTTGGTGAGTATAAATGTGTTATGAGAGATAGGGGCCTATATGTCTTAGTAATGCATCGTTCCTATGGTAATAGAATGTATTAATAGATGGTTAATAGGAAGATAATAGTTTGAGCATACCTATAGCCTATGATCAGTTTCTTTTCATCCTTAGTTAAGACCACTTTAAAATAGGTCCAGACCCTTGGATATAGGTTCCAATCCATATTTTATTGAAGTTCCATTACCGCCGTACAACAGAGCAGTGTTGGAGGTATTCCTAGATTGACACTATTTAGATGTCCGTTTATTATTCCAGTGTTAGGAAATGTTACCTTAGATATTGGGTAGGTTAGAGGCTCTAGAAGGAGTGCTATCGATCTTAAATTTCGAGGACGAAATTTTTCTAAGGTGGGTAGAGTTGTAGCACCCAGTTTTCCAAATGAGGCTAATTTCAAAATTTCGTGTTTATAATTATTTTAATAATGATATTTAATTCATGATATAATTTTTGGTGATTTTAAATCATTTTAAAATTATTTAAATCAATGACTTGTGGTTTTGAGTTTTTGCTAGTGAAACCCTATAGACTGTTTGACCTAGAGCCTAACCATGTGATTATGATATTTTAATGTCATTTCTGGCCTAAGAATATTTTTGCATTTGACATCTTTGAATTATTTTGATATTATTTTATTATTTATGATATTGTTTTGGGATTATTTGAGTCAGGTTCGAATTTCATCTCAATCCGACTTGTAACGGGGACCCGGGGTAACTTAGACTCTAGTTGGACCCATGCATTAGTTAGCCATGGCCCACTTTTTAATTAGTCATGTTAGAAAGATTAGTCATAATCCTAATTATTAGGTTAACCATTTAGAGTTTTTATTTTGACCCTTTTACCCCCAAACCCTAACCAAAATTGTTTTAAACACTTGTAACTAAAGGAGGGGCAAACTTGTAATATTCAATGAGGGGGGGGGGGGGGGATAACCATTGTGGCCGGCCCTAATAGGACTCCCATCTCATTTCTTTTCTTTGAGAAGTCTTCTTCCCCAAGTGCTCTCAAGCTCTCCCAAGGAAGAAGCATTTTTCCTTGGATTTTCTCTCCTTTAGGTAATATTTCCTTCTCTTTTATTTCTCCATTTTGTATTTAGGAAAGTTTTAACCATAGGAATGACCTCCATTGTTGTGTCCCTATCTTGTGTCCATTATGTGTCTTTTAGGGATTTCTATTGTATTATTATTGTGTCTTGTGTTCATGGAGAAAACCCCCAAACTTGGACACACTTTATATTTAAAATATTGATTAAATAAATTAATTCATATTAAATCTCAGATTTGAATATGTAGAGATGTGTTCTTGAGTACTTTATATTTCATTCATGTATCTCTTATAGATGTGTTCATGTTACATATATAGATTTGTGTATGTATATATATATATATATATATATATATATATATATATATATATATATATATATATATATATATATATATTGTAATGAGAGTGTATCTATATTTATATATGTAATAAATGGTTCATGATGATTATATAATCAAGTTTGTGAGTGTGGTTCCTCATATTATTATTGTCATTATTGTTGTGGATAATTAGGATATATATTATGTATTCTTTTGGCTCAAACTATCTAAATCCGTCATGATTTTTATCCACGTTTTTAATTTCATCCCTAACTTAGAAATGTCATAACTTCTAGCTCAAAGCTCGGTTTAATCTTCCGTTTTTTTTTTTAAAAGAAGCGTATTGAAGTTAGCTTTCCAAAAACATGTATTAATAGGCCTAATTCTTTCTGTAACTTTCTGGAGAATTATTTGAGTGTCAGCTGTACGAAAGACAAACGCGTTCTCGGTGTTTTCGCGATTCCGGGAGTTTCCGGAAAAGAAAACGCGATCCGTTTGAAGTTTCGGAAAGCTAACACATAGATCTATAACATACTTTAATCCTAGATTTTAATTCATGCTGAGATGGTACAGTATTGATTATTAGTAGGAGTTACTATTCGGCATATATATTTTGTGCACCCTTGTGTGTAATATAATGTTCTATTTGATTTTAACCCATGTTAATGTATATACATTATGTAATTAAATAGAGAATACAAGCATGAGTAAATGGTTAAATAAATGATGTATGAGGTATAAGTATCCTATCTAATGTAAGCATGTATAAGTATGGTTTGTAATGAATACGTAGGTTCCATAGTATGTAATGTATGGTGCATATAGTAGTGCAAGACAATAAATGAATGATGAATGAATGCAAGCATGAATGTAATGTAATAATAGATGTAATGTATGTAATATACAAGTTAATAATATGTAACGTTCTATGTTAACACAAGTCCTATATTACCTCATGTACCCCCTTACACTATGTTGACACTATCACACTTGACACATTGTTCACTTACACTTTGACACTCTTTGATATATATACACTATGTATGCCCATTTAACTCTCACTTGCCCCTTTGCCATGTTCACATACACAGACATAGCCTCTTAAATAAGTATTTATGAATATAGTTAACTTAGCTATGTATGTATATTATATATATGCTAGCATATTGTGTTGTAATATATAAGTTTATATAACCATTTGAAATGCCATGATTATAGACCTAATGTTGAATACCAATATATGTATGTGTATATATGTGTAGACATATATAGCTTAAAGTAATAGATTACCTAGTGTATATCCAATGTGAATTCTTGTCTATTTGAGTATTGAATAATTGCATGCTATATAGAGTTGGGTGTATGTTGGCTTGTATAGCCTTGTATTAATATGTGCTTGCTAGGATAGTCTTGGTTAGGCCTAGTAAGACTTGCTGGGTTAGGACATGACCTAGTTTGACCTAGTTTGACTAGTGCAGTTGACCAGAGTTGACCAAGGGTTGACTTTGGCCTAGTTTTACATAGATTCATGTAGAATGCATTGTAGGTCTTTATATTACCCTTCTGGACATGTTGTGACTTATGCTGTTCTAATTAGGAGCCAGACACCTCTCCTCGGACAGTATCTTTACCTTGGACATTCAGATATCAAGCGAGTACATTCTCTGATTATTTTATATCCTGTTAGAATTATTTTCCTGCTTTAGATTACTATACTTGATGTTGTCACGTTGGTAACACAGATTAGTACTATATGGATCCTTTCTTGAGATGTTATCCCCTCAGGGAGCATCGTATACTACATGTTCTGTACGTTTCACTTACATGGTGTATCACTATGCTTCACGGTTCTTCGATCACTTGTGACATGTACTCTCATGATCACAGAGTCTTCCGAGAATCACCCATTTATGTGTATTCCCAGAATCACCCCATTGTGGACATTCCTAGAATCACCTATTTATGGGCTATCCATGTATCACCCCTTGTGGGCCTTTACATGGAATCATAACATAACCTGGTTGGATCCTTGTGTATTGATTGGGGGTACGGGGGAGTAGAAGTAGACATGTGAATAATATCCAAGTAGTGTAGTTCCCAGAATCACTCCATAGTATAGTTCCCAGAATCTCCTTTGCCATTCACATGTTTATATTGTACTCTGACTCACTAGCCACTGTTAGCTCTCTACTTATAGTAGATATTTCTATTACAGTTCTCTTTCTCTGTTTACATACTGTTTTTCCTTCAGATCCTGTATCTTACTTTACTGCATGATTATATTTTCTAACCTGCTATGATCTGTTGAGATGTACTGTGCTCGCTCCAGTCCTGACTGGACCCGTTGATAAATTTTACAGATAGCCTGGAGGTTGCCTGCTAGCCTAGAGGAGACAGTAGAGGTTGCATAGATAGCTAGGGTTTTTGCTTATAGTTTATTTTCAGTCATCTTGAGTGGTATTTATGGATTACTGTATTTGAGTTTTGAGATGTATTCTGATTTTGTATCTTAGACACTTAGACTTCTATCTGTTGTATCTCTTTTCGATTTCATATTTTATCTATCTTCCTTTATGCTCTATCTTAGATGTGATTGAGTTTACATTCTGCTATGTCACCCCCATTCGGGGAGTATAAACTGTTTAGTCTTATACTGTTAGATGCATTGAGACCTAGGACAGCGTTCTACCGCCGACACTGCGGCGTAGGCTGGGCATTGTTATGTTCTCGTGCCCTAACTCTAGGGTGAGGGTCGTGACAGTAACCGACAAAATGGGTAATGATGATAACAACGACATGTGCTGACGTAAGATATCTTTTCGTTTTCTGTGAAAACTGTCGTCTGTACTATCTTCGAGGTGTGTTCTGCTGTCAGCCGACACTTAGCATTAAATGCTAATAGAAGAGGAGCCATGTTTGGCGCATCGACTTTAAGGTGCATCAGTTGTGGGGTGCATCAACCGTGGGGCGCATCATTATACCCAATCTGGTTGAAGTGGCATATTATTTTTGGTCAACCTCGTTGAGCATTTTGGGACTCAAAATAATAACTTTTGACTTAGTTGAGATCGAGATGGCAGATTCATTGTCATTAATGTGAGGTTCATTACATAAATCTCGAAGAGATTGCTACTTGGCGCATGAGTTTTGTCACGACCCGCACCCTAGAGTTAGGGCACGAGAACGTAACAACGCCCAGCCTACGCCGCAGTGTCGGCGGTAGAACGTTGTCCTAGGTCTCAATACATCTAACAGTATAAGACTAAACAGTTTATACTTTCCGAATGGGGGTAACATAGCAGAATGTAAACTCAATCACATCTAAGGTAGAGCATAAAGGAAGATAGATAAAACATGAAATCGAAAAGAGATACAACAGATAGAAGTCTAAGTGTCTAAGATACAAACTCAGAATACATCTCAAAACCCAAATACAGTAATCCATAAATACAACTCAAGATGACTGAAAATAAACTATAAGCAAAAACCCTAGCTATCTACGCAACCTCTACTGTCTCCTCTAGGCTAGCAGGCAACCTCCAGGCTATCTGTAAAATTTATCAACAGGTCCAGTCAGGACAGGAGCGAGCACAATACATCTCACGCAGATCATAACAGGTTAGAGAATATAAACATGCAAGAGAGTACGATACATGAAACTGAAAGAAAGTACATGATGTAAACAGAGCGAGAACTGTAATAGAAATATCTACTATAAGTAGAGAGCTACCAGTGACTAGTGATTTAGAGTACAAAGTCGACATGTGAACGGCTGGATTTACACATGACTATACTAAAGAGGCGCACATGGCTATACTACTTTGGAATTGTTCACATGACTATTTATACTCCCCATACCCCAATCAATACATAAGGATCCAAACAAGTTATGTTACGTACATGGTTTTCACATGAAACCCATAAATGGGCGCACATGAAGTACACATGAGAGCTCATACATGAGTGCACATGAAGTTCACATGGGGTCCCATAAATGGGTGCACATAAAATTCATATGAAGGCTCATAAATGAGTGCACATGCAATATAGGTTATACATGAGATACATGGGAAACATGACCGATTCATGATAGCACATGAGAGTACACAAGCAAGCACGAACGAGCATGAAGCACATGATAACATGAATAACATGAGAGCGAGGAATACACGATGTACATGAAACACATGACACAATGTATCCGATGCTCCCGAGGGGGATAACATCTCAATGTAGGGATCTATATAGTACCAATCCGTGATAATATCGTGGCAGCATCAAATAAGGTAAACTAGAGCAGAAATATAATTCTAAGCAAGTTATGAAATGATCAGAGAATGTACTCGCCTGCTATCTGAATGTCCAAAGGAAATATACTGTCCGAGGAGAGGTGTCTGGCTCCTATTTAGAATAGCACAAGTCACAACAAGTCCAAAATGGTAAAATAAAGCTCTACTATGCATTCTACATGATTCTAGGTCATCTAGGTCAAAATCAACTCTTGGTCAACTCTGGTCAACTACACTAGTCAAACTAGGTCATGTCCTAACCCAGTAAGTCTTACTAGGCCTAACCAAGACTATCCTAGCAAGCACACATCAATACAAGGCTATACAAGCCAACATACACCCAACTCTATATAGCATGCAATTATTCAATACTCAAATAGGCAAGAATTCACATTGGATATACACTAGGTAATCTATTACTTTAAGCTATATATGTCTACACATATATACACATGCATATATTGGTATTCAACATTAGGTCTATAATCATGGCATTTCAAATGGTTATAAATAGCTAAGTTAACTATATTCATAAATACTTATTTAAGAGGCTATGTGTGTGTATGTGAACATGGCAAAGGGAAAAGTGAGGGTTAAATGGGCATACATAGTGTATACATATCAAAGAGTGTCAAAGTGTAAGTGAACAATGTGTCAAATGTGATAGTGTCAACATAGTGTAAGGGGGTACATGAGGTAATATAGGATTTGTGTTAACATAGAACATTACATCTCATTAACTTGTATATTGCATACATTACATCTATTATTACATTACATTCATTCTTGCATTCATTCATCATTCATTTATTCTCTTGCACCACTATATGCACCATACATTACATACTATGGAACCTACATATTTATTACAAGCCATACTTATACATGCTTACATTAGATAGGATACTTACACCTCATACATCATTTATTTAACAATTTACTCATGCTTGCATTCTCTATTTAATTACATAATGTATATACATTAACATGGGTTAAAATCAAATAGAACATTATATTACACACAAGGGTGCACAAAATGCATATGCCGAATAGTAACTCCTACTAATAATCAATACTGTACCATCTCAGCATGAATTAAAATTTAGGACTAAAGTATGTTATAGATCTATGTGTTAGCTTTCCGAAACTTCAAACGGATCGCGTTTTCGTTTCCGAAAACTCCCGGAATCGCGAAAACACCGAAAACATGTTTGTCTTTCGTACAGCTGACACTCAAATAATTCTTCAGAAAGTTGCAGAAAGAATTAGGCCTATTAATACATTTTTTTGGAAATCTAACTTCAATATGCTTCTTTTAAAAAAAACAGGAGATTAAACCGAGCTTTGAGCTAGAAGTTATGACATTTCTAAGTTAGGGCTGAAATTAAAAACATGGATATATGAGACACTATAGAACACATCTCCAATACAAAAATATGAGATTAAACATGTAATAATTCATTCATACATAACAACAACACATAGTGTGTCCAAATTTGAGATTTTCCCACATGGACACAACCACAACACAAAGGACACTCCTATGACCTCCAAATGGACACGAAATGGACACAAATGGAGATACAACCATGGGTGTCATTCCTATGGGTTCAAAATAGACCTATATACATGAGGAAATGAAAAGGAGAAGGAATTTATACCTCCCGGTAGATCGAATCGAAGAAAAGCCTTCCCGGAGCGACACCGACACGTAGAGATTCCAAAAGGACACGAACGAGCTCCGAATCCTCCCAAACTTGGGTAGCTTCCTCCTTGGCTAGAATGGAGAAGGAAAGAAGAAGATTTGGTGGTGAAATAGAAGGATTTGATGGAGAAATTGCTAGGGATTGCTCTCTAGGAATTTGGGAAAGAACAAGAGAGAGAGTGTGGATACGAATAATGAAATGAACTTGAGCCTATCCTCTCCCAAAGTGGCTGGCCATATGGGGCTATTTGTCCTATTATGGTAAGGTCCAAAATGCCCCCACTAACCTATTCTATGAGTATTAGAAAAGGGCTAATTGGTTGGGGCTAAATTAGTCATTCTAAAGTCTCTAATCACACTAACCTTATTCATAATAATTAGTC
Organism: Iris pallida; assembly: GCA_029216955.1. Taxonomy (NCBI): domain Eukaryota; kingdom Viridiplantae; phylum Streptophyta; class Magnoliopsida; order Asparagales; family Iridaceae; genus Iris; species Iris pallida. The sequence continues at coordinate 4,342,353 of JANAVB010028200.1, read as the reverse complement.
TAACCTCTAACTAAAATATTTCTATCATATGGACTAAAATTAATATCATGTGGGCCATGCCTAACTAGTGTGTGGGTCCCACTAGAGTCAAACTACCCCCGGGTCCCCGTTTCAAGTCGAATTGAGTTGAAATTCGAACCCGACTCAAATAACCCCAAAACAATATCATAAATAATAAAATAATATCAAAATAATTCAAAGAGGTCAAATGCAAAAAATATCCTTAGGCCAGAAATGACATTAAAATATCCTAATCACATGGTTAGGATCTAGGTCAAACAGTCTCTAGGGTTTCACTAGCAAAACATCAAAATCACAAGTCATAATTTTAAATAGTTTTAAAACGATTTAAAAATTACCAAAAATTATATCATGATTTAAATGTCAAATCAATAAATGATTAAAATTATAAAATTTCAAAATTACCCTTATTTTGGAAAACTGGGTGTTACAAGTCTACCCACCTTAGAAAAATTTCGTCCTCGAAATTAAAATGTCCATACTCCTTCTAGGTCAAACCTCCCACAATCAAAGTCTCAGAACTTAAACAATCATACGATTTAAAATGATGACATACAGGGTCATGGCATACAGTGGTAGTGAAAGTCTCATCTAGGTATACTAGTCATGCTAAACCAAAACGGTCATAGGGTATCAAAACACACAAGCAATCTAGGGTGCTAAACTAGAAAAGATACAGAAATAACAATCATCAAGACTGTAAGACAGTCTACCATCCTATATGAAAACTGGTACTTATAAAAATAAAATAAAGTTAACTACCATTTATCTAATAAGGGGTACTATTCAAGAAAATCAAAATCAAAACTTAAAGAATGAAAGCCAGTTACATGGAAATCCAATCACAATATATTTATATATATAGCGTTAGAGAGGGAAAAGCTAGCATTATGTACAAGTTATGTAGTTCGTGTGTGTATAGATGTATGTGGACATGTTCATATGGTTAGATAACAGGCGTATGTGTATGTGAAATATACATGAAAGTGCATAGGAGGATTTGGGTTTCAAACAATAACTATCAAGTTACACTAATCATGGCATATTGTTTAAACAATCTACAATACATAACTCATTTGCTCATAACATACATGGCTAACCATGTATATATGTATATATAAAGAGGTAGAGATTTAGTTATGTATCTATATACATTATAACATGTATGCATAAACTCTATATATATCTATATAGATATATGAACATAACATAGAGAGGAAGGGTTAGGTTACATGGCAGTGTATACTATGTTAGAGTGTGGGTGTCACTATACAGGGTTATAGCTTTAGTAATGAAAGGTTAGACCCAGTTTTAGTTCAGCATTTACATACAAGAATCTGAAATAAGCTAACATTTAAACCAGTATAATATTAACCAACCCAATGTTTATCACAACCTAACATGTAAGAGTATAAACCTAACATCATATCCCTACATACAACAATGTACATAGCTCCAAAATATTACATTTTTTTAAAAAAAAATAAAATAGCAAATTGAACTAAACATTTGGAATCCAGTATTAAGGGTTAATATGCACACAGTCTTAGATTTGACAAATTCAAACACAAAACTCAACCAATTTTTTTTGAATTGAAATCCTATGTATAACATACATGTGCAGTGATGTAAACATAACTAATAACATAAAATTTATATTTGAATTACAAATTTTAACTGGAAATGTAGAGAACCAGTCTCTGTTACTGTACTATATCAGAAATATTGGGGTTTTGAAAATTTAAACATCAACAACATATTAATATGTATTTAGATAGGTTGGAAATCAAAGTGTAGCATGCATAGGTGTCAGGCAAAGAGTCTGTGTCTACTATATATATATCCTCATGTCCCAATATAAAAATCAAATTCTACATCAAGACCAACATTTAGATTCCTACCAAGATTGCAAAGTAGGTGATTGACGTAATCAAGACAGTTTTATTATTATTATTATTTAATACAAGAATAATAGCAAGAAAGTAATAACGATAAAATCTGTTTTGCTTATCTGTTTAAAGAAGGAACCATTTTGAAACCCAGAACTATAATATCAATTACAAGATAAGGTCTAGCAAAATCATCGGTTCATTGTATTAAGAAGAAACTCATAGCAAGAAGTTACACAAGAGTTTATAAAAACAACTAAACCTACTCCTAAGTTAAATAATGAGAAGCAAAACAAAACAAACAAATAATAATTTTTTTGAAGGACTGGAACGAAAGTAGAAAAAACATGTTCAAAAATATTTAAGGTACAATCTGTTAATCGTATGCGTCTATACAAAATCATGGTACTCTAAATCCTCGTCATACTAGTAAGCAAGGCTACGATAATCACAGAGTCCTTGACTTATGCACATACCTCTAGAATCATGGTATTTAACATTTTTGCGATGCCGCTAGCTTAGCTGCGAAAACCTTAAATTTCCACACCCGAGAAATATATCCAAAATCAGACTATATGTCCTCACCATGCTGGCTAATGTGACTATAGAAGACAAGATTTCTATAGCTTAGATGACCTAGCCCATATAATTTTATCTTGCCAAAAATTAAATTAAATCAACAATGAATACCAAAAAAAAATCAAATTTATCAACGAACATCAAAATTCAGAAATGAACAAAATCCTTCAAATCATATAACTACAAACTCGGATGCTATAGCTAACATCAAGATTCAAATTTCAACAATCTTCATCAAAATCAATAAATACAAACTCAAATTCAATAATAATCCATCAAAATCAAATTCAATAGCAGAAAGTAAAGATAAATCAAATCAAGGAAAAAAGAAAAGAGTTTTCAAATCGAAGTTAAACAAGATTCTCAAGGGTCGTCCCAGGAATCTCTCAAGGGATCCTAATTGTGATTGAGTATCTTCAAAAATATATCCTAATCCTACTGCAGGCTGTAGTGGTACTCTAGTTCGAATACCACTACACAAACTCGACCTGCATGGGCCACCACTAAAAACGTGTCACGACCCGCACCCTAGAGTTAGGGCACGAGAACGTAACAACGCCCAGCCTACGCCACAGTGTCGGCGGTAGAACGTTGTCCTAGGTCTCAATACATCTAACAGTATAAGACTAAACAGTTTATACTCCCCGAATGGGGGTGACATAGCAGAATGTAAACTCAATCACATCTAAGGTAGAGCATAAAGGAAGATAGATAAAACATGAAATCGAAAAGAGATACAACAGATAGAAGTCTAAGTGTCTAAGATACAAACTCAGAATACATCTCAAAACCCAAATACAGTCATCCATAAATACAACTCAAGATGACTGAAAATAAACTATAAGCAAAAACCCTAGCTATCTATGCAACCTCTACTGTCTCCTCTAGGCTAGCAGGCAACCTCCAGGCTATCTGTAAAATTTATCAACAGGTCCAGTCAGGACAGGAGCGAGCACAATACATCTCATGCAGATCATAACAGGTTAGAGAATATAAACATGCAAGAGAGTACGATACATGAAACTGAAAGAAAGTACATAATGTAAACAGAGCAAGAACTGTAATAGAAATATCTACTATAAGTAGAGAGCTACCAATGACTAGTGATTTAGAGTACAAAGTCGACATGTGAACGGCTGGATTTACACATGACTATACTAAAGAGGCGCACATGGCTATACTACTTTGGAATTGTTCACATGACTATTTATACTCCCCATACCCCAATCAATACACAAGGATCCAAACAAGTTATGTTACGTACATGGTTTTCACTTGAAACCCATAAATGGGCACACATGAAGTACACATGAGAGCTCATACATGAGTGCACATGAAGTTCACATGGGGTCCCATAAATGGGTGCATATAAAATTCATATGAAGGCTCATAAATGAGTGCACATGCAATATAGATTATACATGAGATACATGGGAAATATGACCGATTCATGATAGCACATGAGAGTACACAAGCGAGCACGAACGAGCATGAAGCACATGAATAACATGAGAGCGAGGAATACACGATGTACATGAAACACATGACACAATGTATCCGATGATCCCGAGGGGGATAACATCTCAATGTAGGGATCCATATAGTACCAATCCGTGATAATATCGTGGCAGCATCAAATAAGGTAAACTAGAGCAAAAATATAATTCTAAGCAAGTTATGAAATGATCAGAGAATGTACCCGCCTGCCATCTGAATGTCCAAAGGAAATATACTGTCCGAGGAGAGGTGTCTGGCTCCTATTTAGAATAGCACAAGTCACAACAAGTCCAAAATGGTAAAATAAAGCTCTACTATGCATTCTACATGATTCTAGGTCATCTAGGTCAAAATCAACTCTTGGTCAACTCTGGTCAACTACACTAGTCAAACTAGGTCATGTCCTAACCCAGTAAGTCTTACTAGGCCTAACCAAGACTATCCTAGCAAGCACACATCAATACAAGGCTATACAAGCCAACATACACCCAACTCTATATAGCATGCAATTATTCAATACTCAAATAGGCAAGAATTCACATTGGATATACACTAGGTAATCTATTACTTTAAGCTATATATGTCTACACATATATACACATGCATATATTGGTATTCAATATTAGGTCTATAATCATGGCATTTCAAATGGTTATATAAACTTATATATTACAACACAATATGCTAACATATATATAATATACATACATAGCTAAGTTAACTATATTCATAAATACTTATTTAAGAGGCTATGTGTGTGTATGTGAACATGGCAAAGGGGCAAGTGAGGGTTAAATGGGCATATATAGTGTATACATATCAAAGAGTGTCAAAGTGTAAGTGAACAATGTGTCAAGTGTGATAGTGTCAACATAGTGTAAAGGGGTACATGAGGTAATATAGGATTTGTGTTAACATAGAACATTACATCTCATTAACTTGTATATTGCATACATTATATCTATTATTACATTACATTCATGCTTGCATTCATTCATCATTTATTTATTCTCTTGCACCACTATATGCACCATACATTACATACTATGGAACCTACATATTCATTACAAGCCATACTTATACATGCTTACATTAGATAGGATACTTACACCTCATACATCATTTATTTAACCATTTACTCATGCTTGCATTCTCTATTTAATTATATAATGTATATACATTAACATGGGTTAAAATCAAATAGAACATTATATTACACACAAGGGTGCACAAAATGCATATGCCGAATAGTAACTCCTACTAATAATCAATACTGTACCATCTCAGCATGAATTAAAATTTAGGATTAAAGTATGTTATAGATCTATGTGTTAGCTTTCCGAAACTTCAAACGGATCGCGTTTTCGTTTCCGGAAACTCCCGGAATCGCGAAAACACCGAAAATGCGTTTGTCTTTCGTACAGCTGACACTCAAATAATTCTCCAAAAAGTTACAGAAAGAATTAGGCCTATTAATACATTTTTTTGGAAATCTAACTTCAATATGCTTCTTTTTAAAAAAACGGAAGATTAAACCGAGCTTTGAGCTAGAAGTTATGACATTTCTAAGTTAGGGCTGAAATTAAAAACGTGGATATATGAGACACTATAGAACACATCTCCAATACAAAAATATGAGATTAAACATGTAATAATTCATTCATACATAACAACAACACATAGTGTGTCCAAATTTGAGATTTTCCCACATGGACACAACCACAACACAAAGGACACTCCTATGACCTCCAAATGGACACGAAATGGACACAAATGGAGATACAACCATGGGTGTCATTCCTATGGGTTCAAAATAGACCTATATGTATGAGGAAATAAAAAGGAGAAGGGATTTATACCTCCCGGTAGATCGAATCGAAGAAAAGCCTTCCCGGAGCGACACCGACACGTAGAGATTCCAAAAGGACACGAACGAGCTCCGAATCCTCCCAAACTTGGGTAGCTTCCTCCTTGGCTAGAATGGAGAAGGAAAGAAGAAGATTTGGTGGTGAAATGGAAGGATTTGGTGGAGAAATTGCTAGGGATTGCTCTCTAGGAATTTGGGGAAGAACAAGAGAGAGAGTGTGGATGAGAATAATGAAATGAACTTGAGCCTATCCTCTCCCAAAGTGGCTGGCCATATGGGGCTATTTGTCCTATTATGGTAAGGTCCAAAATGCCCCCACTAACCTATTCTATGAGTATTAGGAAAGGGCTAATTGGTTGGGGCTAAATTAGTCATTCTAAAGTCTCTAATCACACTAACCTTATCCATAATAATTAGTCTAACCTCTAACTAAAATATTTCTATCATGTGGACTAAAATTAATATCATGTGGGCCATGCCTAACTAGTGTGTGGGTCCCACTAGAGTCAAACTACCCCCGGGTCCCCGTTTCAAGTCGGATTGAGTTGAAATTCGAACCCGACTCAAATAACCCCAAAACAATATCATAAATAATAAAATAATATCAAAATAATTCAAAGAGGTCAAATGCAAAAAATATTCTTAGACCAGAAATGACATTAAAACATCCTAATCACATGGTTAGGCTCTAGGTCAAACAGTCTCTAGGGTTTCACTAGCAAAATATCAAAATCACAAGTCATGATTTTAAATAGTTTTAAAATAATTTAAAAATTACCAAAAATCATATCATGATTTAGATGTCAAATCAATAAATGATTAAAATTACAAAATTTCAAAATTACCCTCATTTTAGAAAACTGGGTGTTACAAGTTTGACTATGCTTTGGCCTATAAATAGGTATGTTCGAAGAGGGAATGATTTGCTCTCGTTCTACCGACTTCATATAAAGAACAAACTTAACTTTCGATATCCGTGAGCCTCCCTCTTGGCGATTCGGTCAGCTGTAGGTTGTAGGTCTCCTTGTTCAAAGAAGCTATAATTTTGACGAAGAACTCCATCATAGAACTGAGATACGCCGAGTTGGCTATTGGCAGAGCAGTTCGTACTTATGCACTTCACTAGATGTACTCTTCCCCAAGACAACATCGAGTGCCAAGATATTGATTATTGGGTTTAGGTTGATTGCCAACCTAAATTCTGCTCAACCAGTGCCTCCTTCACATGACAGAAGAGAAGTGCTCGCCACCAACGACTAATCCATTTGGTCGAAGACATGGTAAAGGTCAAAATGATGCGTATAGCTGAACATTCCATATGTCAGAAGATAACTTTAAGTGATGTGCCTATGCTACTAGCGGCTGAGACGTAGAAGTGATGCGCATGTCTTTAGAGTTTAGAGTAGGCTGTTTGTAGTAGATTTTCCATGTGATCACAAATATCAATGAAAAGTCCATTTTATGTAATAGATTTTCAATATATTGTGATGTGATCAATAAAAATCTTCTTTTCATGTATTATGTCTTTTCTTGAAAAGTCTATTTTTATTGTGGTATCTAGCGCATGCTGTTTGCAGCGCCTAGGGATGCACCAGTAATATGTTGGCGCATGTTGTTTACAGTACATAGGGATACGCCTATTTGAACTTGGTTTCTGGAGCACATAAATTTCGTGCTTCTACAACTAGTGGGCAATTTGAGTCGTATGCCTCCTTGGCCGCATGGAGGCCTTCTGCAAGGAAAGTCGCATAGAGTCTGGGTCGCATGTGAGCTGGTCGCATTGAGTGGTCCACTTGCCTTTGGTTCTGCAAAGGCGGTGTACCTCGTGGTACTGTGCTGTTGGAACTTGGCATCTCATTGGAGGTCTTTTGAGCCTTCGTGCACGTTGTCTGAGGCAGCATGGCTTTGATTAAGCCTGGGCAAGTTGCCATAAAATCAAGGAGCCTTATATTCATGATAGTATGCTTCATCAATTTAGTTGCGTACAAATGGTACCGAAGCGCACATTAAAATTAATAAGTGCTCTGGGAGGGACAAAACCCTTAAACTATATCCCGACCAACTCTAACTAGGTTTCGGACTTCTTTACCGAGTGACAACGGAATGTTATTGGAGAATCCGAAAGACAAGCGGTAGTTGAGATGCCGGACTGCAACAACAACTACATGGTATACTATGCTAATGTCGGACATCCTACGTTGTTGAACCCTGACATACCAAGATCCAATATTGTGGGAGTACTAGCACCTCTTTCCGCCAAACACGTCTTGTACGATGCACTAATGAATATGGTGAGGAAATAATTTATAAACTTGAAAGATTTATAAATGTTTATAAACTAACTTAATTTTTGACGTATTGTGAGCTGGCTAAAATAGCAAAGCGGTTGGGAAATGTCTCGTAAGGTGCAAGGGCAAAAACTACATTAAAATCAATGAGGAGTTGTAGAACATCGATAACTATATAGATTTTTCCTTCCTGAAAATAGAAAGCAGCCTACGAAGAGGCTAAATTATAAGTAGTGTTGTTTCTTTGATCTATGTAATTCTGGATGTTCTAAACTTTGTTGACATCATGGCAACCTTTGTTGGTATCAATATTTTTTGGTATTGTAATTCTGGTTATGAAACTTTTGGACAATGAGACTTTGTTGGTATAAAACTTGTGTGGCATGTTCTACCTCTTGGTTATGAAACTCGTGTGCTGTCACGCCCTGATTCATTAGAACCGACCGTCCTCACTTGGGTGTGATGTCGCGTGAACCTAGGTAGCACTCGCGTAAGGTAATACCATAACAGGCGATTATAGCAGCTTAGCGATGGGGTCATCACACAAAAGTCCCAAGCATATAAGTTGAATAACACAAGATGTATAAGAAACAAAGCCTCTTTATTAACATTTATTCAACATTACAAAGGCACGAAGCCAAAAATTACAATCGCTCAAGCTCACAATCTCTCTGAATACAATCACTCAGCAGTCTCCCATCTCTCTATACAAAATTTCAAGGCTTGCCACTTGCGGATGCTTCAGAAGACGATATCCATACATTATGTCCCGTATAGGTGAAGTCTTCAACGCGGCCGCACACCTCCAAATGCTAAGGAACTCCACATCTCAGCGTATCCAAGCGAGCCATGTATTGAGCGTGTTGATACCTGAACCTGCACATAAAAACTGATGGGGGTGTCAGTACACAATCGTACTGGTGAGTGAGCCTCTCGCCCACCCATACAAAACCAACACATTATTTTAGTGAGCGCAACTTACTTTTTTGTGATCTTTCTAATCTTGCCTTAGGATCAATTCCAATACACCGACTCCTGGCATACTCATGTTGTAACCAACGTGATCATGCTCCAATTCCTTGTGGCCATGCTACAAAACCTATTTGTGCAAATATCGTGGTCGTGTCTCGCAGCAACGTGAATCATAATCTTTTACTTGCCCTTTCAAACAACTCAAATATGAACTTGTAAACTTGTGTCAATGACTCAAACACCCGATGCCGAAGCACTGGCTCTGTTATAGCCAAGTCTCAGGCTTCATAAAAAGTTGTGTTACAAACCATGCATACATTTTTTGACTCATTTGTGTCATGCTTACACTTCTTGTGACTCAACCGACACCGTGTATGCGGATTGCAACTCAGCATACTGACTCGTCTATATGAAAGATCACTTCCCCCCAGGCCTACCCGGACTTTAAGCCTCGTATAGGCAAGGTCGATCGGTGCGGGTAGCGAGCCCCATCGAAAGCCTTGAATCACCTGAGTAGTACTATCCAGCTCAGCTATCTTGCTTTTCTTCTAGGTCGTGGCCCCAGGTTGTAGTGCCCCGCTCAGGACAACCGGAGGAATCGATACACAATGGTGTTTGGACTTAGCTATGCAACGGCTTACTCGAACTTCTACTCGGTCTAGGCAACTCCTCGTTCAGATTGGTGGCTTCGATGAACTTGCCTCAGCTTAGCCTTCACACTAATAAAATAGAGTTTTCTCGTACACTGAGTAGGTTTGTTAATAAAAAAGATTAACCCACATTGCTAAAAAAAATAATCCCATCGAGTCAAGTATATGTGTAGATCATGAAAAAAGTGTCAATATATTGCTTAGATGTTCTCCACTTGTTTTTAAAATTGGCACTCAGTCTTTCGACCTCACGATTGAGTTAACTGGAATTCTACTATGGGCTATCGACTAAAGGTCATAGCATGCACGTTCCCACAGATTGGGTGTTTGTCTTAGCATGTACGCACCCATGGTATCAAAGCTTGTCACATAGTGTATGACTCAGTTGGTGGCACTATACGGAACACGAGTGATTCAACTTAAGAATGAAGGCTATCAAATAGTCATTCCTGGGAATGAGTCAGAAAAGATGTGAACACGTGGAAAGTTTTTGGAACTATTAGTCCCTGAGGCAGCCCCTTGTTTGAGTGATGTTGCATGAGAAGTATGGAAAGGAAAGGAAAGAAAAAAGAAAGAACACTGGTTTGTGTCATATGGTCAGTTAGGTAGGTGCTATTGTATGATCATGGACAACTTGTGAACAAGGTTTGAGTTCGTCGAATGAATCGCAGGGGCGCCAGGATTATGTCGACCTAGGGGATTTAGCATTGCGTGTCCTTCAGTGATGGTACGACCCTTATCTGAAGTGTGTGTCGCATAGGCTGGGCTGCAGGACCTTCGGTGGAGTTTGCGTACCTCACACTTGAATTGTTTCCGTATGAGATACGTTCAAGATGACTTGAATTGCCAGTGATCTTTTTATATAGATTGAGTCAAGTGTACTGAGCGGTAATCCGTATGCATGTTATCGGTTAAGTCAGAAGAAGTGTGAGCACGGCACAAATGAGTCAAAGAATGTGTACACGGTTTGCAACACAGCTTTTATGAATCCTAAGATTTTAGCTAAAGCAATGACAAGTGCTTCGGCATGAGATGTGGCATCGGGTGTTTGAGTCAATGACACAAGTTTACGAGTATCGTTTGAGTCATTTCTATGTCAAAATGGAAAAGACCGCAAGGCAAGTATCAATGGGTTACACCGTGTTACGAGGTACGGCCTCGATGTTGTTACACATATGGATCTTATGGCACGACCACGATGCCTGCACAAATGGGTTTTGTAGCACGGTCAAAAGGACTTGGAGTACGATCACGATGTTGCAACATAAAGTAGTGTTATAGTTCTGGAATGAAACGGATCCTAAGGTAAGATTAGAAAGACTACAAAGATAATAGTTGCACTCACTAAAATAACATGTTGGTTTTGTATGGGTGGACAAGATGCTCACTCACCAGTATGGTTGTGTACTGATACCCTACCAGTTTGTTTATGTGCAGGTTAAGGTATCAACAGGCTTGTTACGGAGCTCGCTTGGATGCGCTGAGGCATGGAGTTCCTTAGAGTTTCGAGACGTGCGGCCGCATTGAAGACTTTACCTACACGGGACATAATATATGGACATCGCCTTCTGAAGCATCCGCAAATTGTAAGCCTAATGGCAAGATGTTTTATTGAGAGATGAGAGAGAGCAGAATAAATTATATTCAGAGGGGGAGTGAGCTTGAGTGATTATAATCTTGGCTTCGCGCCCATGTAATCTTATATTCGATATCAATAAAGAGTATCATTTTCTACTGTCTTTGTGTTATTCAACTATCATGCTTGGGACTTCTTTGTGACAACCCCATCGATAAGTTGTGTATCGACCGTTATAGAACTCGCCTTGGGCGAGTGCAACCTAGGCTCGTGCTGCATCACGTCCTAGCGAGAACGATCGGTTCTGCAGAACTGGGGCGTGACACAGGTTGTCATTCGAGGATACGAAACCTTGTCGACAAGTTGTCCAATAATCATGCAATGGTGCCTACCTAACTCACCATATGACTCAAACCAGTGTTCTTCCTTGCTTTTATTTCCATATGTCTATGCAAGTCCCAAAACAGGGACTGCCTCGGTGACTTGCAGTCCTGAGAACTTTTAATTTTTCCATATATTTTTGATTCAACTCAGGAACGACTATTTGACAGCCCTCCTGCTTAACTTGAACAAGTCATGTTCCTTTGAAGTGCCACAAAATTGTGTCATACTCTATACAATAAGCCAAGAAATCATGGGGAGTGCACGTGCTCAAATCGAACAACCATGCTCTTTGAGTGCCTTAACCTATGCCATAAACAGTATGACCTGTATTGAAAATCATGGGGCGTGCATGCTATGATAAGCAATGCAACCGTGGGAACATCTAGACTATGCCTGCAAGTCGATAGTCTATGTGCTAGTATAATTGTGACCTACTTTGCCCAAGTCGTCCCTTCTTTACCCAAGCCGTGGGATCGAAGGACCGAGTGCCAACTTTGAAAGCCATCGTAGAGTGATATATAGGCAACAACTTAATAATTCCATATTCTATACACATTTGACATAATGGGATTATTCTCTTAGTTGTGTGGGTTTGGCTCTTTCATTAACAAGCCTACTATGTGCAAGTGAAAACTCTCATTTACTAGTGTGAAGGCCAAGCTGAGGCAAGTTCATTGAAGCCACCCACATGAGCGAGAAGATGCCTCGACTGAGCGGGACTTCAAGCAAGCCGTTGCATAGACACGTCCAAACGCCATTGCGTTTTGATTCCTCCGGTTGAACTAACCGGGATGGGGCACTACAAAATACACCACTCAGAAAAAGTTTCATCCTCCAAACGTATTTAATACACACTCCTCGACTTATCACTTATTTCTTAACTTGAACTTATTTGGCGTATATTAAAATCTCTCGAACACACTTTCTATACGTTTTATCCATCAGAATCGCGCTCCACGCCTTAGTCAATTTCATCGAACAACTAAGTCATTCTAGAAAATCAAACTATTTTTCAACATAAATCATCAAGTCCTATCTTTTCTCCATATTATGCCTCATACTGCTATTCTTAAACACAGAGTAACTATAACTCGTCGCACCCACTGGCAACTTAACTATAGGGTAAACCCACCCGAGCAATATCCTCGATCATTCTGAAACACATAACCAAGTCTTTTACTCATTATCTTCTATTCGAAACCCAGTATTACCCCTTACAAATTTTGATAATCCTCAATTCTTCAATTTCAAATCCCAAATGATCTTTCTAAACCTGACTGCATCAATGCCGTCCTCAAAATCACACGTATCGATACTCAATTTTTGCAAGCCAATTTCACTATCCTCCGAAGTTATCGTTTGCATCACCTACGTACTATCTTCTAAAATTTTCTAACTCATGAAACAACCAGTCATAATTCAAATTTTATATTATGCACACTCGATTTCACTTTTCTTACTACACTCTTAACCATGATAAATTCCTTTTTCATTCAATCATCGAAACACATTCGGTTTCAGTGGCTCACCAATCATTTTTAGTCACTAACTCCATCTATACTCAAAATCTAATCCAACAAATTTGATTTATTCAATCAACATATGATAACTCATCCTATCCATCCTTTTATCAATATTTCCTGAGCATACAATTTCACAAATTTTCTTATCACATCCCGATCCTCCCTTCAGTCTTATTTAATTACAATACACCACTTGAGTTGCCCAAAATATATACATTTCAACCAAGCCTCGTGACAGAGAATCCGAACAAAACTAGCAGGTGCAATTTCCATCCAATATCATTGTCCAATCCAAACCTACCAATCATCAAAATTCATAAGAACATCCGTCGAACTTTTAAGCCTCAATTCTATAAACTAGCTACCCCATCTCTATAATCTACCCAGGCGAGTCTCGCTAAGGTCAATTACACCAATTTTCTCTTTCGACACAAGCACGTCTGCCTAACCGTTAGGCTATCTTCACTAGGCTAAAGTCAAAGTCAGTGTTGGAATCACCATTTCCAACAACAGTATCCAAACACCCACACCCAATTTAAAGGTCAAACCATAGTCGATAGTACATGATTTTCTACCCAAGCTTGCATCACTCTGATTTCTAAACTTCAAGCATAGATTTATCCTATCCGAATTCGCTTCGTTCAATCCAAGTGGTCCGGGTCATTCCACAAAGCCATTCCTAGGTTAAATCCATTCACAATCATCTTCGATTACACGCATTTCAATGACACAAAATCTCACAACTCGTAATCCTCAATTCGTTCAATGAACATATCAATCCCAATTTGTGTACCTCAACTACAAAATCTAAAGTCATAATCTATCACAAGTCATATTATCGATTTCTAATTCTCAAGTTGCATAACATCAATCGCAATTCATTCATCATAACTTCATTCAAATTTTCAGACCTACTAGTCCTCCATCCGTGCTTCTATCTCATCGCAACATTGTAAGATCGTCCATTATAAATTTCCTGAGTCATAACAATCATCATATCATTTTTCTTTCGCATAGTCCGACTAGTATTCATTTACGTGCACTTCAAGTCCATCTAATCAAGTCATCCAAATGTTTGTTACTGTCAATATGTTCCCCAATTTTTAAATTATATTATCCGTACAAACGATAATATTTGACACGATTATCATTTCTCGAATCAGAGAACCCCCGAGTTATCCCACATCGATCTTTGATATGCCTCAATACCATCGATGATATACATAACCTTACGATCTTCCTTTGCAACGAACTCTGATTCGTGCAACTGATGCTATCAACTTTGTTGACAATCCTAAAGGATTGGGGGTCAAAACATATAATAAAAGAGAGTTTCAATTTGGACTATCAATCAGTTTGGCAGTCGTACATTATGGTAGGCATTGTCACGGCCCGCTCTCGCTTTTCGGGATACGAGTACGTAGTCAAGTCCAACCTACGCCGCAGCATCGGCGGTAGTACGCTATCCAGGTCTCAACGTTAATTTCAAATACAACAAAATCATATTTAATTGCTCATTTACAATAAATATTTTATTTACAAATCCAATAATATAACAAAAATGATTTTTTGGGAACAAATCTGCTAAACATTTAAATATAAAAAAACTAACTAATCTATCCATAATCTAAGAACGGCCTCTAAGATCTCTATCTCCTTTGTATGGTCCATAACGCAAAAGTAGGAAGAATGCCAAGTCACCTGCAATAATCAAGTCAGGAAAGGAGCAAAGTACAACCCTATTGCATTTATGTAACTTAATACAAAATAAAGGTAGACAATAGAAATACAGTAGAGAATAAAGGAAACATATATATGAACTGGAAACGATAACATATAGAAGAAACTACTAGCCGGAACATGTATGAACAAGACAACTGGAAAATAAACATGAATGATTAAGACTAATAAAACAGTGCTTTAAAATACCTTTCGACATATGAACGGCTGAGCTAATACGGCACATCATAGATGGTTATCCACATTTTTGGTACGACTAACCCATACGTGAAGTGTATGACTTAGCTATCCACATTAACATTCGTTGGGGTTTGTTCACACGTCTACTTAGCATTTACCTCCCTCCCCCGACTCACTAAATAGTCAATAACCAATCAATGATACAATGAGTCTATCGTGTCACAATCGTGTCTCAACTGGATACTCAACGGAACACAACAGAGAATAACATTATAATGTAATAAGCACATAAAGCAAAAGTGTACTTGCTTGAATTCCTGAACAAATTGGTTTCACAAGATGATAACAAGATAAACTCTGGCCTATAAGCTATCAAACCATGCCATACCATCGTACCACGAACCCGTGCACGAATAACCACAAGTTAGATCTAAAATCTCATTATAAAAGTCGTAGAAAGTGGTTAATGGGTTAACATAATTAATTCTATTTAATTTTAGAATAAATTATTTAAAAATATAATTTAACCTAATATAATATGAAATATAATTCAAATAAGAAATTTTGGCATAGAAAGTCACGGTTCTAACTTTGGAAGCCATGGCATGCAAATCGAGGCGTACCATTGACTAATTAGTCAATCGTCATGAACTCAATGATTCGAGCATGCATCTTGGTAACTTTCAGTGCCACGAGTGCAACGAAATCGACCGTGCTACAAAATCTCGATTTGTTCAAAAGTTATCGCCGTTATGGCTAACCATGAGCAAATTGGTGATTTATCGATCAAATCTGAGTTCAACGAAATAAATAAAATACTAAACGAATTTCTAAATTTTTTAAAAAAAATATGTTGTAGATCTTCATGTCATATTTCAAAAACTTCAAACGGATCACAAATAGGAGTTCGGGATCTCCCGAAATCTCAAAAACAGTACGACGCATCAATTTTTGGACAACCAACACTCAAATAAATCTCCATAAATTCACGTAAATAATTACATAAAATAAAATATATTTTTGGAAAGCTAACCTCGATATGCTTCTAACAAAAAAACGGCACTCGAAACGAACGTCGGAGTTGATCGCAATCGTCTCGTGAAGTTAGAGGATCTCCAAGATCAAACCACAAAGAAGGGTGGAACAATAAACTAAGGTTTTTGTGTGTATATATATATATATATATATATATATTTTGTGTATATATATATATATATATATATATATATATATATATATATATGAGAGAGAGAGGTGGTTTGGCGCCAACATGTGGGCCCAGGTGTGGCTGACTGGGCTGCTGACTATGTAAATACTATTTTAAATTCAAAAAAATATTTTAAATCCAAATAAATTGCAGAAATAATCCAAAAAATTTCTAGAAAATTCTAGAAAATATTTCTAAGAATCGAAAACTTAAATAAAAATATTTTAACACAAAATATCATTGTGTTACCCCACAGTAAATTCCAAAAGCCTATAAAAAAATTTAATTCTATTGGTTTTAATTATCTAAAAAAATTCAAAAAAATAGAAAAATCCTAGAATATTTTAAAATATTTTTAGTCATCTAGAGCCCAAATAAAAATATTTAGTCCCGAAATACCCCCGAATGATCTTACAGTAAATCCTAAAAGTCCTTAAAAATAATAAACCCTTAAATATTAAATACCTAAAAATATCCAAAAAATTATAGAAAAATATAAAATAGCTAAATAAAACTTATATAAGATCTCTACGTGCCATATGACCTTAAGATTGTCATAGCTCACCTACAAACTTAGGCATGACACCCAATGATCATAAAATTAATCATAATAAAATAAAATAAAATAAAATAAAATTTAAAAATCGGAAAGTGGGCTTACAAGCATCACGCCCCGATCCCGCAGAGATCGTTCGTCATTGCTCTGATTTCTACAAAACTGATCGTCCTCTCTTGGGCGTGATGTCGTCCAAGCCTAAGTTGCGCTTGCACAATGATAGCAGATACAAATTCTTTTTATTGATATCTTTGAAACAGATTCCAAGGCTCTCAATACCTCTCTGATACACATCATACTTGGCTTACATCTCTCTTAAAATATGTAGAATTAAAATGATCCCATTTCATGCATTACATCCCTTTATAGAGAAACCATCTCTTTAGCATATTCATCTTCTGATTTTCAGCTCCTTAGGATGAGGCTCTGGCTATCGCTTTGGATCATTCATTTCGAACATCTTGCACCTATAGGCAAGCTGGTCTGGTGAAAGACAAATGCTATATCGTCTGAAACAATCACTAAGTATTCATGCGAGAAAATATTACATTATTAGTGATCTTGTTATCCTTTACCTACATTCATTTCATGCAGTACAGAGTCTGATTACATCTTTTGAAAATACTTTCGAAAATCAGTATTTTGTTTCTTTCATTCAGGAAAACTATTGGTCAAATTCCATGTATGAAAACGATTCATTCTAACTTGATGTGCGCAACGTGTTTTGTGAACCATAACATTTCATCAGGGACTTTAGCAATAACATCTCATTTCTCTTATAAACATATAACAGCATATAAATACACTTTTTTTTATTTATAAATCAGACATCAATATTTCATGTGAAACATCTTATTCTTAGGAACCATTCATGATTTTATAATCTAAATGTCACGACCCGCACCCGCTTTTCAGGATACGAGTGCATGCGTAAGTCCAGCCTACATCGCAGAATCGACATAATAAGCTATCTAGACCACAATGCTCAAAATCAAAATAATTTCTTTATTTGCTCAATCACAAAATTAAATCAATTACAATATCCATAAGATTACATTTAATTAAAATATACAATGTCTCACAAAAATAGAAAAGACAACTAAATGAATACTCAACTATCTAACTAGTATCTAGGTTTTGGCCTTCAATACAGTCGTATATCCCCCAAGGATCCCACGCATAGAGTAGCAAGCGCCTATCTGAAAAATATGGTTTCCAATCAGGAATGAAACGAGTACAATCCAAGCATGCAGTTCCAAATATATGATAATGACTAACAAAATAGTCAATAGAGAATGACATACGTGATGAAATAAATAACTATACAACATGGCATGGAAAATATGGTGAAATAGTTAGTCATGAACTATAAGGACAGGTAAAGCATGGAACAAGAAAACATAACCATCTACGTTATTTGAAGTACACCATTCAATATGTTACTGGTCCACTACACCGCAAGGTCTACATAGGATTTGCATCCTCACGATCTACATTGCATGAAATATAAAATAAAGTACGGTCTACGGGGTTGATCACATATCTACTTAGTACGTACTTCCCTACCCGACTACTACACATGGATTAGCCACGACAATATGTCACGAAATACGATAAACCAAGCATGATGATCATGGCAACACGACAAAATATGAAAATATGATATCATGACTAAAAATCCATGTCACTAATTTCGTGTAATGAATGTGTCAAGAATCAAATATGCATCACTAATCATGCAATTATAGTAATTAACAATACCGAAAACAAATAAGAACTGTACTCGTCTGGGGTCATTTGCTGGTGAAACTGATAATGTCGATGGATTCAGAATAGTCCAGTTGGCTAGGTTCGATGTGGAGGAGTTTGAAATTGCAAGAAAAGGAATACGATTAGTCGTGATTAATGATTTAATCGAATAGAAAAATAATCCCGTAACCAATAATATATACCCTTTTTAGAATATTTATATTAGAAAAATATTTATAGCTACCCAGAAATTATAGTTAGAATAAAATATAGTAATAACATTTAGCCAAAACGATACTTAGAAAATATTTATATTTCATTAGAAACGATTTAGAGATACTATAAAAACCCAAAAGACTTATTTGATCCCAAAAGTATTTATACGCATATAGGCCCAAAAATACTTTATAAATATATAAGTAAACCTATTTAAAATGTTTGTAAATAAAACCTTATTATAATGTAAACCCAATATTTTATCCAGTACCAAAACCCAAAAGTTCAACTTAACAAGTAGGCCCAATAATAAGAATATAATCCAAGGATAACCAATAAAACCCGAAAACTCATTAAATAAATGATTTTATTTAAAATAAGCCCCAAAATAATCTACATGTTATTAAAGGCCCAAAATATATTGAATAACTTACTACAATCTCAGCGTAAACATATTTTATTTTAAAATTCCTTTTCAAAACAGCTCGAGTCTGGCCCAAATTAACTATATAATTAAAACCACTAAATAATAACATTTTATAACTCTTCTAGTCGGCCCAGTACCTAAAAGATTGGCTCGGCCCAATGCATAAATATCATAATCCAACAACTTAATAACAGTTGTTGCTTATTTTTATTTTTTTATTTAACTTAGCCCAGGGACTGAGCTTAGCCTATTCCCGTCAAAACCCAGCCAATATCATTCTCTTTCTGGAGAGAGAAATTCCATTCCCAAATCCAAAGAAAAGAAAAAGAAATCTCTCTCTCCGAAGACTTCCAAGCACCCGGAAGAGATGAGGAGTGAAAAGTAAGAGAGAAGAGGCTCACGGTGTCGGAGAAGCCCGCCCGAACTCTGGCGTTGCACGCTGCAGCATCGATGGCAGACGCCGAGGGTGTCGCACATGCGGTCTTGGACAGAAATGGTGAGTCGGGGTGGCGAGACGAGTTGCTGGGCGGTGGCGCTCGCATTGTCGCCGGCGGCAGAATATTACCCATATTTGGAGACTTAGGCCAGGATTGTTGCGGGGAGTAGCTCTGGTGCTCGGTGTCGATGACGACGCTAGGCATGGCCGACATGCGTTCGCCGGTGATAGAGGCGACCCCAGTGGTCCGCTGGAAGATGCGGGGGTAAGGGCGATGATAATGTTGCGGTAGTTGTCGGCTAGGTCGGAAACGATGGTAGAGGATTTGGTGGTGGTGCTGAAGTCGTTGGCGGAGAGGAGAACGTGTTGGTGTTTTTGCCTTTGGACTAGAAAAGATAGTCCCACATCGGCTATACCAAATGGTGAGTATCTCAATATAATCCATTGCTTGTGTTGAGGTGTGCACATGAGGTGTAGTGGGGCACAAGTTTGTGCCATGTGGAAGTATTTTTCTAGAAGGAAAAAGGATTAAATCCAACAAGGATGTAAGTTAATTTTTGTTGTGCGGACTCGGACTCGGACACGGACTCCAGGATGTCTCGTGCATGCACGGGAGTGTTCGGGGGGTAGGCGTGGACTGGCACACTTCTATGCTGATTGTGTGATGATCTAAAATATCAAACACTATTTTTGAGTATTGGTATTTTAGTCCCACATCGGATAGGAGAAGAGGTGAAGTCTCAACTCCACTCTATAAATAGAGCCCCTTGGCCTCCTTTGAAAGATGCACCAAGAAGAGAGTTGAGGGAGTCTGTTAAGTCCAGGAAGCCCGTTCAAGTCTCAAATATTGACTTACGAGCGTTCCAGAAGTTCTTCGTGAACTTGCTGGTTCTTGGAAGCTGTTCATGCTCGTGTGGGGCGAATAAAGCTTTGAGCAACGGTGTTCATTCACCCCAGCATCTCATTCTTGCCTGTCATCGCTGCTGTTGCCTTTTACAGTAACTTCTTTTTAGAAGCTCTACTGCCGATAGTTGCTGCCTTTTACAGTAACTTCTTTTTAGAAGCTCTACTGCCGATAGTTGCTTGCACAAAGTCTCTTTAGATTTTTTGTGTATTACGTAGAATCTTTTTAGATCCTCGTAATTCAGAATCCTTCAGGATCTCTGTTGCACATCTTCTTTAAGGTGCTGCATTTGAAACGTTGTGTGTACAATTGTTTCAGTTTCAAAATTTTCCATCAAAAATTGTGCCTCGGTACTAACAATCTCAAAGCTTTATTGAGACGATGGATAATTCTCGTGCTTCGCTCATCGATACCGGCTTTAACAAGTTGGAGAGATTCGATGGCGAACACTTCCAGATATGGAGACGAAAGGTCACTTTAAATCTTCAACTCATGAATGTTGATCACGTGCTGTCAAAAGAAGAACCGATCGTTCCAACCACTGGATCTGCTGCGGCTGTGGCCGCTGCTACGACCAAGCAAGCGAAGTGGAAGAAAGAAAACAGTATATGCAAACTACTGATACTCAATTCCATGGAAGACTCTCTGGCAGAGTCCTACTCCAAGAAGACATCTGCCAAAGAGATATGGGACTCCTTGGGAAAGCTCTATGAAGATGACGAGAATCGGTCCAAGATCTTCATGGTAGAAAAATACCACAAGTGGACCTTCGAAGACGAGAAGGCGATGCTGCCCCAAGTGAAGGAGTTTTTGAAGTTGCGTCAGAAACTAGAAGATGAGAACATGCCCCTCGTCGACAAGTTTGTCGTTGGAGGGATCGTCGTGAAACTTCCTACAGAATGGAGCAACTTCTATGCAAGGATGCATCGAAAGAAGATGGAAATTAGTTTGGAAGATTTCTTGCAAGAGATCCATGTTGAGGACGAGATGCGCTCTCAACAGAAGATGGATACTCTGTCCAAACAACTGGCGAAGGTAAATCTGGTCCAAACCAGAGAGTACCAGGGGAAGCAGGCTGCTTCTCATCGCAAAAAGAAGGACTTCACGAATCTGAAAGTGAAGGGTCCTGCTTTCAAGCAGCAGAAGTCCAAGTCCCATGTGACTTGCTTCAATTGTGGCAAGAAGGGCTACTACAAATCCGAATGCAAGTCCAAGCCCAAAGAACAAGGTGAGGCTAGTAAGGTTTTTATGATTACTAATCTAGTTGCCATGATAGCACAGGTTGCATCTGTGGGGGCTGACTTGGACTGGTGGATAGACACTGGTGCTACCTGTCATGTCTGTTCAGACAAAGACTGGTTCGTATCTTATGAGCCAACTTCAGAGAAGGTCATAATGGCAAACCAGGAACAAGCTGAAGTACTGGGGATCGGGACGGTGGAGCTGAAACTCACATCGGGGGACACTCTGACGCTTCAAGGTGTGAAGCATGTTCTAGTAATTGCTAAGAACCTGATCTCTGGAAGCCTGCTCTGCAACGCAGGCTTGAGGATGGACATCAATGCTGGCCAGTTGGTGATGTCCAAGAAGGGTACATTCTTCGGGAAAGCTTTCCAAACTGAAGGAATGTACAAGATTCAGCTTGTTGTAACCCAGCATGATAATATAAATGCAATCACTTTTTTTGATTATTCTCTTGAGTTGTGGCATAATAGGCTAGGACATGTTTATTGTAAAAGGATTAACAGAATGTCTAGTCTAGGACTTATCTCCAAGTGTGGGGGTAAGGTAGAGAAATGCGAAGTATGTGCTCAGACGAAGATCACAAGGAAACCCTTTCACAGGGTCCATCGAAGCACAGATCTTCTGGAGTTGGTTCACTCAGATATCTGTGACTTCAAACAATTCTCTACAAAGGCCGGGATGAAGTATTTCATTACTTTCATCGATGACTTCTCAAAGTATGCTTTCGTCTACTTGCTCAAGTCTAAAGACGAAGCATTCGAGAAGTTTAAGGAGTTCAGGGCCGAGGCTGAGCGGCAAACTGGACAACAACTCAAGAGGTTAAGGAGTGATCGAGGCGGGGAGTATCGGTCTCATGAATTCTTATCATTCTGTAAAGAACATGGAATTATCAATGAGACAACGGCTCCGTACTCTCCTCAATCCAACGGAGTAGCAGAAAGGAAGAACAGAACGTTGACAGAGATGATAAACTCCATGCTGTTGACTGCGGGTCTGTTGACTGCGGGTCTTCTAAAGTGTTACTGGAGAGAAGCTGCACTAACGGCAACGTTCATTCTGAATAGAGTGCCATATGCAACTTCCGACATAACTCCTTATGAACTCTGGTTCAAAGTCATACCTAACTTGAATGTCATTCGAGTGTGGGGGTGTCTGGCTTATGTGAAGCTCCTGGATCTGAAGATTCAGAAGCTGGGGACAAGGACTACGAAGGCGATCTTCTTGGGGTATGCCGAGAAGAGTGATGCTAGAAGATTCCTTGATATCGAGTCAAACCATATCATCGAATCTCGCGATGCTGAATACTTTGAAGACAAGTTTGCAAAACACAAGAATATTGTTCTCGCGGATCATCCGGAGAATGATGAGGGTACAAAGCAGACAGAAGTTTTTAATGAACCAGTAGTCCAAGATGAAGCTGTCGTCAAGGAGACACCAGCTAAACCAGAACTCGCTGAGCTGTCAACTAAGCGAACGAGGAGGCCGAAAGACTTCGGAGATGACTTCGTCATCTATCATGTGGAAGTAGATCCGCTTACCTATGATGAGGCGATGAAGACCAGAGATGCTGTATTCTGGAAGGAGGCGATAGACAACGAGATTGACTCAATCACCTCCAACAACACATGGGTATTGGTTGACCTGCTAGAAGGAGCAAGACCCATCGGATGCAAATGGATCTTCAAGAAGAAGATGAAAGCAGATGGAACCATTGACAAGTTCAAGGCCAGGCTAGTGGCCAAGGGGTTTGCTCAGAAGCAGGGGATCGACTACTTTGACACTTATGCTCCAGTAGCTCGGATGACAACCATCAGATTGTTAATTGCTCTAGCAGCAATACACAAGCTGGTGATACATTAGATGGATGTGAAAACGGCATTCCTTAATGGCGAGCTGACCGAAGAGATCTACATGCAACAACCAGAAGGTTTTGTCGTCAGAGGTCTGGAAGACAAAGTCTGCAAGTTGATGAAGTCTCTGTATGGTTTGAAACAAGCTCCCAAAATGTGGCATGAGAAGTTTGACAAGGTGATAAGGTTAAATGGCTACATGGTCAGTGAAACAGACAAGTGTGTCTATACGAAGTTTGCTGACGGAAGAGGAGTAATCGTATGTCTTTACGTGGACGACATGCTAATCCTAGGTACGAATTTAAGCTGCGTCACAGAGACAAAGAAATTCCTCTCGACCAAGTTCAGTATAAAGGACTTGGGGGATGCCGACGTAATCTTGGGGCTAAAGATCATCCGGACAGGCACTGGAATAGCGCTGTCACAATCTCATTATATTGAGAAGATGCTCACTCGCTACGGGTATCAAGATCTTCCTTTTATTGATACACCGTACCGGAGTAATCAGAAGCTGGAGCCAAATTCGAGGGAAAGCATCAGGCAGTTGGAGTACGCTAGCGTCATCGGAAGCTTGATGTACGCTACTACTGCCACAAGGCCTGACATAGCTTTTGCAGTGGGAATGCTGAGTCGGTTACTAGCAATCCAGGCATTGAGCACTGGAAAGCTGTGAAGCGTGTTATGAGATATCTCAAGAAAACTCAGATATATGCACTTTTCTTCAGCGGAGATCCGTCAGTAGTGGAAGGCTTCAGTGACGCTAGCTGGTGTTCAGATATGGAGAGCGAGTATTCCACAGGTGGATTCGTATTCGCCATGGGCGGAGCTGCTATATCGTAGAAGTCGAAGAAGCAGACTATGTTACCTCGCTCCTCCATGGAATCTGAATTCTTTGCATTGGATGCTGCTGCAGATGAAGCAGAGTGGCTTCGGGAGCTCATGTATAATCTTTCGGTGGTTAGGGCTCAGATACCGGCAATACCGATATACTGTGACAACCAGGCGGCAGCAGCAGTGGCATCAAATGAACTCTTCAACGGGAAGAAGTGAACGGTGCGGTTGAAGCACAGAGCAGTACATGATCTTATCAAGAGAGGTGTTATTGCAGTGATTGATGTTCGGAATCAGGAGAACCTGGCGGATCCGTTCACCAAGGGCCTCAAGCGCCAGCTGGTCGATGACATAACTTGTAAAATGGGCTTGAAGGCATTCTGATATTGTATTATTGTAATCCTACCATAAAGTTTTATGCTATTAGTTCAAAGATTTATCTACTAGGCATCTAGCTTTTGGTTCAAGGGAGGACCACTAATCAGAAGAATATCAGAAACGGTGGGTATATGTTCTATTGGACATGGAGAGGTTACGGACCTATAACCACTGTTGTCTACTATTGTTTTCTACGGAAAACGATTTCTGTGGGAAGGTTGGCTTAAATGCCTTAATGAGTTCTCAGGCAGAGTGAATGCCTGGAGTGCTTTACAGGAAGCACGGTAGCGCAGCACTACAAGGAGTGTAACTCCATGCTACAGTGGGGTGACTCCACCATGAGGTTCCCAGGTAGGGGTAATGCCTCGGCTTTGCAAGCCAAGTCACAGCGGAGTAGCACCGCAAATAGGCAGGTAGCCTAATGTTGTATGATAATCGTAATAAAGAGAAGTAGACAGCACTACAAAGAGGATGATGTCCTCATGTTACAGTGGCATGACACCACGAAGAGGTACCAGGTAGGGTAAAGCCTCGGCTTTACGAGCTATGTCATAGCGGCATAACACCGCACGGAAGCGCAAGGCTTCATGCTGGGTAGCTTAGCACTACAAAGAGGCATGTGACCTCATGCTACAGTAGTATGACACTACGATGAGGTACCCAGGTGGGGTAAAGCCTCGGCTTTAAGCCATGTCATAGCGGTGTAGCATCGCAAAGAAGCACAATGCTTCATGCCATGACTCTTTATAAAGAACTCACCTATAGTGTATGGACAGAGATATCAGGCCGTCTCTTGAGGGTAAACTTGTAGACGCCCAAAAATTATACACTGAAACTAGGCTGGCACAAGGCCTTCAATGTGCAGCCAGAAGCACAGTTGATATCATTATGTGAGTAGGAAGAATTGCAGTTATGGTGCAGAATTCAAGGCTTAGTACATTTTTGTATCATGCTGTTATTTAACCTATGCGGGAAGATTCAAGTCGTAGCGACATCTCTCCTAATGCATTATGGGCAGTAAGTGTGGGGAACGCTCAACCCATATATTGAGATATGTAGGGGATTATTGGTGTTTTTGCCTTTGGACTAGAAAAGATAGTCCCACATCGGCTACACCAAATGGTGAGTATCTCAATATAATGCATTGCTTGTGTTGAGGTGTGCACATGAGGTGTAGTGGGGCACAAGTTTGTGCCATGTGGAAGTATTTTCCTAGAAGGAAAAAGGATTAAATCCAACAAGGATGCAAGTTAATTTTTATTGTACGGACTCGGACTCGGACACGGACTCAAGAATGTCTCGTGCATGCACGGGAGTGTTCGGGGGATAGGCGTGGACTGGCACACTTCTATGCTGATTGTGGGATGATCTAAAATATCAAACTCTATTTTTGAGTATTGGTATTTTAGTCCCACATCGGATAGGAGAAGAGGTGAAGTCTCAACTCCACTCTATAAATAGAGCCCCTTGGCCTCCTTTGAAAGATGCACCAAGAAGAGAGTTGAGGGAGTCTGTTAAGTCCAGGAAGCCCGTTCAAGTCTCAAATATTGACTTACGAGCGTTCCAGAAGTTCTTCGTGAACTTGCTGGTTCCTGGAAGCTGTTCGTGCTCGTATGGGGCGAATAAAGCTTTGAGCAACGGTGTTCATTCACCCCAGCATCTCATTCTCGCCTGTCATCGCTGCTGTTGCCTTTTACAGTAACTTCTTTTTAGAAGCTCTACTGCCGATAGTTGCTGCCTTTTACAGTAACTTCATTTTAGATGCTCTAC
The DNA here is from genome assembly GCA_029216955.1 of Iris pallida. Taxonomy (NCBI): domain Eukaryota; kingdom Viridiplantae; phylum Streptophyta; class Magnoliopsida; order Asparagales; family Iridaceae; genus Iris; species Iris pallida. The sequence continues at coordinate 4,315,618 of JANAVB010028200.1, read as the reverse complement.
TGCCGATAGTTGCTTGCACAAAGTCTCTTTAGATTTTTTGTGTATTACGTAGAATCTTTTTAGATCCTCGTAATTCAGAATCCTTCAGAGTCTCTGTTGCACATCTTCTTTAAGGTGCTGCATTTGAAACGTTGTGTGTACAATTGTTTCAGTGTCAGAATTTTCTATCGAAAATTGTGCCTCGGAACTAATAGAACGGCTTGGGCACGATGGTGGTTCCTGGTGGTAAGGGGTTGCCGGATTAGACAGGAAGGCGGAGGAGAGGGGAGGTGGTTGTGACGTTGCGGGTGGCGCTGGTGCGAGCGGGGGTGAACAGAGTTATTGATGGTAGTGGTGGCGATGAGGGCAGTGGATTCGGGAAGGACGGACTTGATGGCAGTGGTGGTGGATGCGGGGAGCGGAGGAGAGTGGTGGTGTCGGGTTGATGATGGGTGCAAAAACCTGGCCGGAAGTGATCGGCCGGGAGAAGCCAGTGATGGGGGTTACGTTGGTTGTGATAGTCGGAGTGGCGGTGATGATTGTGGTGAGGTGGTTACTGGTGATGGAACTTGGCGGGAGTTGGCCGTGGGGTTGGTATCGGTGGAGAGGAGGATCTGGGTGGAGAGAAATTATGGAGATGATAGGGGAAGACACACACACATATATATATATATATATATATATATATATATAAAACATACGTAAAGATAAGGATTAGCTTTCAGGAATCTTATCAGTATTAGAATTTAAAGGTAATATGATGTTCAAATAGTTATCTAAATATAACCTAGGATATTTGTAAAAATATTTAATCCATAATAATCTTCAAATTATGATATTGTCCTATAATTTGATCAATATAATAATTAAGATAATATTCAATACTTATCCAAATAATATAAATCACATGTTTTTAAATTAAATCAATAATTGATCAATAATATTCGACGTATCGAATAATTTTAAAACAAATTGATTTAATCAAAACTACTAGTTGATAATTATATTTAATTTTAAATCAATAAAATTATTTTAAAATAAATAAATCTCATTATATATATACGATCACAATAATAATTTTTAAGAATATTCAACATTATCCATTAATCATAGAATTTTTGATAGATGGTCAAAATTATAATTTATAAAATATATTTAATATTTATCGAATAACATATTTTTAAATTAAAATGATAACTGATTATCACTATAAACAATATTCGGTAAAAACATTTTTTTTATTAATCAAAATTCCTATAAAATATTTATAATTTTTAAAACCTTTTTTGAAATTAATATTTAATAAAATCCCAAGTATTAACCAAACATTTTTATTAAAACAAATTAGCACTCTCAAAATATTTAATTTAAACTCGTTTTTGATAAAAAAGAAATAATCCAAAAAAAACCCTTTAAACACAATAATTAAAATAAAATAAAATTTTAAAGAAAATTGAAAAATTCGGGAAGAGGAGTTACACTAAAAGATATAAGGTATCACTTATTCGGTAATTCATACCCATAATCGACGATCCATCACTGCACAAGACAAGGATTAGAATAGCATAAAAACAAATATGCAAGATAAGCTTTCCCGTTCGTCTCTCGATTGTTGTACTTGAAACTCACTACATATGTATGCACTACTAGATTAGCAGCTGCAACTCAAGACTCGGCTTTGTACTAATACATCCACATACTAGCAGTTGTAACTCAAGGTTCAGCTCTGCACTAATATACACACATACTAGCAACTGTGGCTCATGATTCAGCTCTTCACTAACAGGTGTCCTATCTATATCATGGTCCGTGGGTCATTTTCCATAATTAGCCGTTGTGACTCTTTGGTTCAGCTTGTCGCTATTGGACACTCTCAACATCCTCCTGACCGTGATATCTCTTTTACCTCAGGGTGTTCCTCTGATCCAACCTAGGCCTAGCGGCTACAGTGCCCCGGAATAGGTAATGGGATTTCACCTTATGCATAAGTTGTCCTAGACCAATGCATGAATGCAACTCTATTAGATAAAACTCTACATAATTTATCGATCGATCAGCAAACATATTCCATCTTTTTGTTCTTTTCATATAACAGAGCCAATAGCTCTTCTTCTTCTTTTTATATGAGTAAGTCGTATCATTTCATTTACGATGTAAACCTTTATACGATTCCATCTTTGCAGTATACGATATAGAATATATAAACCAGTTTTATTTACGCAAGCATAACAATGGTTCTTAAAACATTAAGCAGGAACTCACCCTCGATAACATACGAATAGGGACATGTAAAGCATTTTCTTTTGTCTTCTTATTAAGCATGGCAAGGTTCATTCAATTAGAACGGTAGTCTAACTTTAGCATGCAGATCTTTTTATATTGTCTTATCATATCAACAGTTCGTTCATTATTCAGCATACATTAAAAACTCATAGATTCTTTATTAGGTGTAAAAGAATCAGAAAGTGGAGTCTCTGTCACTCATCAAGATCAATCATCTTCGTGAAGGCTTCCTTTCGAACCAGCACCGATTTTTCTGTTTATCTAGTGTCTTCACGGAGCTGGGCACTACAGACTGTTGACAATCCTAAAGTATTGGGTTGGGGTCAAAATCTATACTAACAGAGAGTTTCAATTTGGATTGTCAACAAAGTTGACAGTCCAAACCTCTTACAGGACTGTCAGTTTGTTGACAGTCATAAAGGATACACTGATATTATGGATATTTCACCGACACACTGATACTTTGGAAATTTCACATAGATATTTCATTTCTATCATTGATATAATTCACTATATACAAAAGTGGTTCAACATTATATAAAATGATACAAAATTATACTTGAACCAAAGTGAAACAAAATTATACAAAACGATACAAAAGTGCAAAATGTAAATAGCCCATCTTCAACAAAATTATACTTGAACCATTCGTATAAGTCGGTTTCAACATCGAAGTGGCGAACGGGCATGTCTCTGGGCTCCTCCATCTTCAATAACTTCTTATAGAGATTTATTTGATCCGTTAAAGGTGTCGTCCAGGAGATTGCTGCATCCGGTGCACGTTTATATCAAATTGTTGAAGGTGTAAGAATAAGAGAATGACCGATCAACATTGGTATGATAATGTGGTTTCCGATATGTCCTATAGTACATAGGTTAGATAATCTATGCTCAGTTGGCGGAGCACACATCGGAAAGAAAGTATTGTTAATACTCGCCGAAATCACTACAAATAGTATCTCTATTAGCAAATAAATATGCTACGGACGGGATGGACATGTAGCGGTCTTCCCCGGTAACAGTGTCAGTACAAGAAAACTTGTCAACAAGTTTCCAATTATTTCTTTGCTTAGCATGCGGGTGTGGAATAAAAGACGAGACTAACTCTACAACTATTGCCTCACATGTCTCCATCCTTCTTTGTATGAATAACCAACATGTCTTGCAAGCACATGAAATTCATGATGGCCATCCTAAGGGAAAACAACAATAGACCAAATGTAATTGCAATCTCAGGTAGAAAGTTTTCAGCATACACACCCATCGTATGTTTAGAGTTATCTGCACCATCCCGGTATCTTCGCTTGGCATGTCTGTTTTATGTTTTTTTCCTTCGAACGGTTAGCTTACTCTTCTATTTCGTACCAGCCACAATACTGACAAACGTTCGAGACTAAGATTGCTCTAAACTTCGTTCAACATGCTCAAAGAACGATGTATCTCTCTTAGTTGACTCCATCTATTTTTTGTGTGAGCTACTCGTTCTTGTTTGAGGTCTTCCCTTAGGATTGGAAACAACGGATGGCTCATGCATTCTAGTAGTTGCCGGTTAGCAATTTATGGATTTTAAGCTCAATAGACTCCCACTCCGCTCCTAATGAGCTGCACCACCTTCATGAAGGAGTTCCACTTGTGGCAAAAAAATAATATTGTGACTCTTTACCACGGTCCTTATCGACAACTCCCTCCAATGTTGATCAACAACATATATCGAAATAGGTATAGATTGACGATGATATTCTTTAATCTCATTTTCTCAAGGGAGGCCCAAAGTATGTCGATGTAAATAGCCGCAAACCTCGAGGTCAAATCCTAGGAAACTTTAACCTACATATCCCCTAAAATAGTAATCCCAATGTCCTTGTGAGATATTACATGCATTAAAGCATCCAAGAGGGGTTTATTTCTATGTTTTTGCTTTGATATTCATGCTCATCTCAAATGATGCCTTTATCTCGTTCATCGTCCGATCTAGCATTAAATTTATAGCTTGCCAAACGGAGACAAAATTACCGAGCGATGACCTTAGATGTTATTTTAATTTTGCGTGTGATCCTTCAACCCGATTCGTAGTCACTATGTCATAATGCTTCACCATATTCGTACATGCTAAGATGAAATATTTTTTATGCGGTTCTAGCCATTTATCTTTAATATAAGAATTGTATGTCGGCTCCCTCGTCTCCTACTTTTCATTGAATAAGTACCATGTTGCGTCGTAATTGTCTTTCGTACTGGCTCGCCATAAAAGATTCCAATTACTGTAGAATTCCTCGAAACGGTCTATGTCAATTTTACCATCCACCTTTTCGAACTTCAACTTACATTGTGATTGGATATTCACAATGACATGCCAAGTGCATAATAGTGTATGCACGTTAGGAAACACGATAGCTATAGTACTAGTAAAGAATAATAATAATGGGATAATCTTTATTGAATCAATGGAACATATATATATATATATATATATATATATATATATATATATATATATATATATATATGAGAGGCTAACCTTCTTTCCTCTTACTCTACCCGATGTGGGACTAAAGATCGTTATACTAAATAACAAAAAATACCTCTAACATTCTCCCTCAAACTGGAGCATATAGATCAGACATTGCCCGATATGCTACATAAAACAGAAAATGGACCACGTGTAAGTGGGTTGGTAAAAATATCTCCTAATTGTTCTTCTAACCGAACATAAGGAGTGACAATCTCATTTTTCAGCAACAGATCACGAACAAAATGACAATCCACCTCGATGTGCTTTGTGCGTTCATGAAATACCAGATTACTTGCGATAAATATTGCTGACTGATTATCACAGTACATCTCCATCAGAATGGAAATCATAATCCATATTTTCTGAAAAAGAGACGACCTACGTCAGCTCAGAAGCTTTATAAGCCATCACATGGTAATCTACCTCTACACTAGAACGAGCCATAATATTTTGCTTCTTACTACGCCACATGACAAGATTGCCACCCGTGAACGTACAATAACTAGAAGTAGACCTTTTATCATTGTGACTGTCTTCCCAATCAGCATCACTGAACCCTATTATTGTAAGCGACTGGGAAGGTTTGTACAATAAACCTTTCCCAGGTGCACCTTTTAAGTAACGAAGAATGCGAGAGACAGTTTTCCAATGTGGTTGTCGATGAGCATGCATAAACTGACTAACTACTTTGATGGCATATGTGATGTCTGGTTGAGTAACATTAAGATATATAAGTTTTCCAACCAACCTTTTATATTGTTCGACATCGTCAAATAACTCTTCCCTATGAGCATCAATCTTGTCATGATAATCTATAAAAGTATCAACTGGCCGACACTCCAACATTCTAGTCTCAGAGAGCGAGTCTAGAACATACTTGCATTATGACAGATACACACCACCCTTCTCAAAACGAGCAACCTCGATTCCAAGATAATAACAAAGAAGACCCAAATTCTTGGTATGAAATTAACGATTAAGGTAGGCTTTCAAGTCCTCAATTCCAGCACGATCACTCCCAGAGATAATAATACCATCAACACAATAATTCATGCTGAGGAAGAATGGCAAAATGCTGAATGATCAGATGTGGTGCAACAAAAGCCATATTGAATGTGAACTGAACTAAACTTGTCAAACCAGGCACAAGATGATTGTTTTAGTCCATATAATGCTTTCTTCAATCGGCATACGAGTTTGTCATTTCCTACGATAACGTAATCCGGTGGTTGATCCATATAAACCTCCTTCTGTAAGTCACCATATAAGAAAGCATTCTTGATATCCAGCTGATACAGAGGCCATTGGCGATTAACCATCACAAAAATAAGAATTTAAACTAAGTTCAATCGAGCCACTTGAGAGAAAGTCTCCATATAATCCACACCATATGTCTGAGTACATCCTTTGGCGACCAATCGTGCTTTGAGGCGATCAACGGAACCATCAGGATGATACCTAATAGTGTATACCCATCTACAATCCATTGTCTGCTTTCCATTAGGAAGTGATGTAAGCTACCAAGTCTGATTTAGATGTAAAATAGACATTCTATCATCCATTGTACTTTTCCAACCAAAAGAGGACATAGCCTACTTGTAAGTTGTAGGGATGAAAGTAGAAGATAATGAAGCAGCAAATGCATGAATAGGTGATGAAGTACGGTGTAATGAAACATAATTAGAAATAGAGTACTTAGACGTTATGGTACGATATCGTTTGCCATTTTTGAGAGCAACGGAAAGATCATATGTATCTGTGGGAATGGAAGCAGGAACCTCAGGCGCAGGAGCTGATTGATTGAGGACTGAATTCAGCAGAATCATTGACATGTCCTTGGATCTCTGATAAACCTGTAGGGGGAATAGAGACACAAACTGATTCATGAATGATTGGAAGTGGTACGAAAGATATTAAATCTGATGTAAAAAGAATAACATGACCTCCTGAAGAAAAGAAAGGAGTAGACTAAAAAAATATAACATCGGCACTAACATAATATTTGCGTGTCAGTGGACTGTAACAACGATAACATTTTTGAGTATGAGGATAACCGAGAAAGATACAGCTCAGAGATCTTGGACCCAACTTATCACGATTAGGTTCCAAGTTATAAACAAAAATGACACACTCAAACACTCGAAAAGGTAAGGGAAAAGGTGAGACATCTTGATGTAACATGGAAAATAGAATTTTGTTGTTCAATACAAATGATGGCATGCGATTAATTAGAAAACATACAGTAATATCAGTCTCTTCTCAATACTATTTTGGGACATGCATATTAAACATGAGAGTTCGAGCCACATCTAAAAGGTATCAATTTTTTCGTTCGATGATACGTGTTTGTTGAGAGGCGTGGACACAACTAGTTTGATGAATCAAGCTACGATCAACACATAACTTGTGTACAGAAGATTGAGTATACTCCAAAGCATTATCAGAACGCAGAATCTTGATGCGTCTATTAAACTGAAATTATACTTCATTATAAAAAGCTAATAACACATATGGAAACTCATATATTTCTTTCAATAAATAACACCAAGTCATTCTGGAATAATCATCAATAAAGGTAACAAAATAATGAAATCCTTTCGGACTTTTGACCCGAGAAGGATCCCAAATATCAGAATGAACATGATCAAAAGACTCTAATTGACGACTCTCACTACAAGGAGAAAAAGAACTATGGTGATGTTTGCCCAATTGACAAGCCTCACACTCAAGACTAGAGACATAACCTAAACTAGGAATAATTTGACGCACTTTAACCAACGACGGATGCCCCCAACGATAATGCCATTGCAGAGAAAAAACAAAAACAAAAATGAAATCCTTTCCAGGTATATCAAAGTAATACATACCATCTTTTTCATGTCCCGAGCCAATTATCTCATTCGTACTGAGGTCCTGAAAAACACATGTATTGGGAGAAAATGTCACAGAATATTGAAGAGATTTGGTTAACAGACTCACAAATAACAAATTAAATAGAAAGATAGGCACATATAAAGAATCTTTCAATGAAAATGATTGAGTAGGTTGAATGACACATTTTCCAAGCACAGGACGAGTAGACCCATTAGCCAAGATAATATTATTTTTCATGGAAAGACGATTATGAAGGAGAGAAGATATACCAGACATGTGGGAACTTGCTCATGAATCGATGACCCAATAGGTAGATGGTGACTAGGTTGCGACAAGAGCATGATCATCTAGATTTGCCATAATTGTGGTGGTTGGGTGTTACTAGCAAGCTCATTCAACTTTTGAAGGATCTGTTCTAATGGTGGTGATGTATCAGACGTTGAAGTCTGATTGAAAACAGAAGTATCATCTCTAGGAGCAGACGTGGTGATATGGGACTGCATATTTTCATTATGTGCTTGATGTGCATATGCTGGTTTGCACCACTTGTCCCAACAGTAGTCTTCAACATGACCGAATTTTTCACAATAGTTATATTTTCGCGGTTGACCACGACCACCATCACCACCGCGACCATCTTCTCCACCGCGACCACCAACACGACCATTGACTCTACTACCATGGCCTCTTCCTTGACTAAAAAATACAACCACCATCTCTGCCTCCACATCTATTTCCACGTCAACGACCACCAACATTAGAAACTAGGACAGATGAGTCACTACTTGGACTCACAGAACTCTAACCTAGAAAGGAACGATTGAGGTGAGAGAAGGTATCAGCCATCTTAGGTAACTGTTCTCCAGTAAGGATTTGAGCTTTGTAAGGATCGAGAGCAGGAACCAAACTAGCGAGGATAAGGGAAACATGAAACTCCTCCTTCTATCACTGAACCTCCATCAAATCAGCAGCAACATAATGATATTGTATCAATTCTTCCCACAAAAGCCTTCTTTGAGGCTAAATATTCATGCACAGGCTTCCCATTTATGAAACCCAGAATTTAGATTTAATAAATTTGTAATTTATTATTATTATTATATTGTGGGTTTGAAATTATTTTCAAAATAATAAACTGGGATTTTTGTTTGCGAGACCCGAGCCTGGACCAGTTCGAACCCGAACCCATCTTTTCCCTCTCTTCTAAAAACCTTAATTACTATTTACATGTTAGTAATAATAGAAGAAAAGAAAAAAAAAATATAATAAAATCAAATATGCACACGTGGGCCTGGTCACCCACGACCAGGCCAAGTACCTATTCTTCTGCACCTATCCCATCTCCTGCTACAACTCCTCACCACCTCTTTCTTTCACAAAAAATACTTATAACCACCACCACCATCATGTTCTCACAGAACCCCTCACTTTTTCTCTCACACTCTCTCTCTCTCACGAGCACAATCCATCTCTCTTCTCCCCCTCTTTATCAACTCCGTGCCCTAGCCCAAACTTTCGGCCAACCGAGCATCCCCCAAGCCCCAACCTCCATCGGCCCCAATCTTCCCAAGCGCCGCCCCGGCTCGTCCAGCCGCCCGCGGCTCCGCCCGCAGCCGCCCAACTCCGGGCCGCTCCCCCTCCGGCCTCCGCGCCACCCGCGCTCGCCGGTTCCCCGCGCCGACGCCCGCCTCATGCCTCCGCCGGACCTTCCCGCGAGCCTTCTGCTGTTTGTAAAAACAAAAGTTGAAGAACTTTATTGATACAAACTTTGTAAAAGATTACAATTTGAATTTTGGGAATGGTACAACTTTAGAAATCCAATCTAGATAATGATTGCTTTATCCCTTGGACGATGTGAACTTTGAAGACGAAGCCTCTGAAGATGAAAATAACTCTGGAATTGAAGGCAAAAGCCTCGGAGGTTGAAGGCAAAAGCCTCAGAAGAATGCAGCAGCACTTCGGCAAGAACTCCTGAACTCTCTGAACTTTGAAATTTGATCTCTGATTTCTGATTATTGATCCCCCTTGAATGGAGACTTGAAACTCTATTTATAGAGTTCTGAGAAATAACTAACTTTTAGTTATTCTGGACTGCGCATGATGGATTGCGCAGCAATTGGATTGCACAACAATAGACTGCGCAGACAGTTACTGGATCATGGGCCAACTGTCTTGGACATATGGCATCCTTTGATTGAAATACGCATGATCGTGCCTAGACGATTGCCACGTAATGAGCAATTGATGGCATGAATGCCATGTGTATTTTACATTTGTGTTAATAGAATGCGCACACTGAATTGCGCAGGTCTTGGATTGCGCCAACTTGAATTGCGCAGGAAATGGATTGCGCCAACATAGATTGCGCCAACCTGGATTGTGCTGCCAGCTGCCCTCGAGCGCCGTACTGCACGTTTAAACGCACGGTCGCCTCGTTCTCCACACTGTCAGCTGTCAGAAGATTTGATTTGTGTCAGGTAATGATGGTGATTTGCCACGTCAGCCTGCGTGCTTGGAAGTGTGCACAATCTATCATGCGCAATATGAAGGATGCGCAATCTGATGTCTGCGCAATTCATCTGAAAGTTATATTTCTTGATTTTCTGACTTTGTTAATATGTGCAACTTGATTTTTCAGGACCTACAAGACCCCCTTCAAAGTTTTTGAAAGTTGAATTTATTCAAAATTTTGAAATACTTTGAATTTTGAATTTGAAATCAATTTGCGCACGTAGTGAGCTGTCTGCACAATCTGAGGGATTTTGCCCATTTTTAGGCGCAATCTAAGGTGGCCGTTTCGTTTTTAAAAACTATAAATAGTTCTTCATTTCCTTCAAAGTGTTCTTTACTTGCTTTCTTCGTGCACTTGAGAGAAAAACTTCTGAGCTCTTTCCACCTTCCTTCTCCGACGATATCAATGGCTCCCCGACGATCTTCTTCCGCCGCTAAGGGCAAGGCCCCCGCCGAATCATCGACTAGGGCTGCGCGTCGAGCTTCTCGCCATGAAACTGTACATCCAGCAATGATAGGTAAATGACCTAATCAAAAACTCTTTTTAGAGTTTTGATTTTACTGTTCCTTTCAGAATCCATCTCTTTTTAGAGATAGGATCAAACTGCGCCACCCTTTTTAGGGTTTTGGTTGCACAAATCAGTTCATTCCTTCATTTTTATGAAGGACAACTCTCTGCGCAATAGGCTGAACTGCGCTGACAAAAGTCAGCACAATTTGCTGTTTTGTGCGAGATTTGTCAGCGCAAACTGATATCTATTTGTTTGCACAATCTGATTATTTGCGCAATCTGATATTGCGCAACCTAATTTTGCGCAATCTAATTTTTTGTGCAAACTGAATCTTTGATTTTGACTTATACTGAAAAAATTTTGTTTTCTCTGTCTGATGCAGTCAATACTAGAGAAGACCCAGAATACGAGAACTTCGTAGGGACCCTTTCAGAATCAGAATATAAAGAGGACTTATCACATGTGCACTATCCTCAATATGATCTGCCGACCTCCCGTCAGGCCATTTTGATATCTCAAGATAATGAGACCCTGCAATGTTTGATGAACGGACAACCTCTGGAAACTGCAGATGCTGTCATATACAAGAAACCATTATTCTTATTCGGTGAAGCTTTTGAGAAAAGTTCTCAACCGAGACCAAGAATGGAAGAAAGGATTGTCCATCAGACGGATAGATCTTTTTCGATACCAAATATTCCACGCTGCCTCCCTTTATCCCGGTATGCTCATGCGAGCTATCCGAGGAAGATGGAATGGAATCTTACACCGTTCCAAGATGCCCGTCCAGGAAGAATTTTTGTGAAGAAGGGGCCCAGTAAGAAGGATATGTTTTACAGTTCCTCAGAACGGTACAGTGTTTTGTTGAGAGGTCTGAAACCCGGTTGTATTCCGCCAGAGAATTCTTCCTTGTTAATGCCCGTCGGAACCCCAATTTTTGTAAATGAGTTTGCGAAGGTCGAAGGAAGATATCCTGAACAAGACATCTGACTAACTGGATTGGTGAATCCAGATTTTAAAAGATGGAGCTGCATAGCAAATTGGATTCTGACCAAGTTTGAAAGCGAACTGCAGCAAATCAACTTATACCAAACAGTGCATGCCACTGTCTATGGTTTTGCTCCGAACCCGCACCTGTTCTTAGCTCTAGCAGAGAGGTATAATTACAGAACAGGGACCTTCATGACTCCCGGCAGAGAAAACGGGTTTGCACTTCATGAGATGAAATACATCTCTTACTTGCCCATGGGAGATGCACCATATGAAGAATTTGTCCCAACAAATGATGAATTGGACAGACTCCGGAGAGAGAATGCAGAAATGGTAGCAGTCTTCGAGGAACTACTATGCCATTATAAAATTTGTTCCCTGTCCTATAAAAGTGCCACATCAAATACTTGTTATTCCTCGAAATGGCTACCTTATCTGTTCCTTAACCACATTCAAGAACCAAAGACCAAGGAACATGACAGATGCTATCCTGATTTCTTTAAGCCATTGAGCAACACAGAAGTGATGAAGTTGATGGAAAAAAGTGGCAATTTTGATAAAGAGATGAAGGATGATTATCAATGCCCTCCTTTGAAGAAAGGAGATACTCTCGAAAGTTATCTGAGAGTAGGATATAGACCGATGTCAAAAGAAGCCCAATTAGCAGGGTTTCTGACACATTGGCTCCGTCGGTTTGTAGTCCCGGGATCCAGTGCTGTAGACCGCTTCCATCGCGGTGTCCTCTTTGCCGCCGTTAGATTAGTCTTCGGCTATAAGATGGATCTGTTGTCAGCGATGACTTGTAAGCTGAATGCCGGTCTTCGTCTGTACGTCGACCTGATGCTAAAATCCAAGGGTGAAAAAGAATTTCCTCGGTTGGAATTACCGTATACATATCTATTTGGATGGTTGCTACTTCACCATCCCACTTTGATGGATCCCAACATGGGACCGGTCGACGGCAGCTTTTTATGAAGATACTCTCAGGGTAAGTGGAAATACACTGCTCTGAGAGATTGTAGATATGCTCTAAACTTGAACAAAGGATGGAACTTTTATTGCACCCATCCTCCTGCTGGTTACGAACAAATGCGGACAAATATGATTGACTCACAGATGCATCCTCTGAGCCGTACAGCTTTTGAGTGGTTGAAAATAATTCGACCGTCCCATTTGGTGTACCGGTTTGAAGATGAATGTTATTTAGAGCCATATTTACCCAGTCGATTTGCCCGGCAGTTCGGGTACGACCAATTCCATGTGGGGAATGCTATCACATGTCTTCAGGAAAAGGGTTATTCGATAGATGGGGCCCGAGCATGGGCTTATTATAATGCTCGAGATACGAAATCGACGTTCTCGATGCCTGTAAATAGCAATCATGGTCCTCGGATGCTTTTTACATACTCAGTATTTTATACATCTTCAAACACTTTTGCTGAGAATTTCAACCTGGCAGATAGCTTTGCATCTTCATCAAGATTGAAGAGGGGAGGGGTCCTCATGTCGCTCATAGGAAACGATGAAGTACATGAGCCAGTAGATGCACCTTTGGAAGCTTCAAGGGATGTTATGTTCCTTCAAGAAGTTAACGTACCACTACGTGCCTCTTTGAAGGTGGGTAAATCTCCAGCAAAAAGGAGGAGAAGAGAGGAACCTCCCGCTCCAGCAGCAAAGAAGAAATTGATCTTAGATCATTCTTCTGAAAAGATTACCACTCGATCCCAATCTCGGCAGCTGGCCGAGACAATCCAGCAAGAAGAGGCCACCACACCGACCTCTGTCCAAAGACAAGTCGAGACTGTAAATATAGAGAGCCCTGAGAGGCCTCTGAAAAGAAACAAACTAGCTCAAAAAAGAAATCGAGCCTTGTCTTCAATGGTAATGGATGCTGCAGCTGGATTAACTTTGCCATCTCCCACTCCTATTTCAGAGCCTAGGAATAAAACTCCTAGTCCAGAACATGGAGAAGAGATCGAGCAGAGGAAAGATCTTGATCCAAGAACTGAGGCCGAAGAGCCCAGAGGAAGTATTATGGAGGAAGTTGAGGAAGAGTGTAAAACCCCTAAATTTCTACTAATTATTTTCTTATTAATATTGTACGGATTTAAAAATTTTATTGTACGTCGCGTAGTCGTATTTTACGTCGCGCACGAAATTTTATTTTGCTCGACGAATGCGAATATGTGCGAGCGTACATATTTTTAGAAAAACATTTTATGGTTTCAAAATAATATTTAATTTAGCTATCAAAATTTATGATTTTATTTATTTAAAGCCTTTTGTTTAGAATAAATAATATTTTAGTACATGCACATATTTCATAAATATTTTGCTAGTGTGCTTTAAATAAAAATATAATTTTCAAAATTTATTTATAATAATATTTTATTATTCAAAAAGGATATTTATAAATATTTATTATTTTCGAAATTATTTTTATTGGTATTTTTGAAAATATATTTGGAATTTCGTGTCCATTTTAAATCTTGATTTGAAAGTTATGCATTTATTTAAATAGTTAAATATTTGAAATTTGCTTTATCCTATTCGTTTTAAACTAAGAATTAATTTGATTTAAAATTGGATATTTAATTTGAAATTTGATTTGGATTTGGATTAGATTTGGATTTGATTGCTTTGAATTAAATTTGGGAATATCTAAATTGGGTTTAATCTATTCATAATCCTATCCAAAGTGGGAATTCCCACATCCTATAAATATAGGCAGGTACTCCTCCACATTATTCATCTTCCATGAATTCCTCCACAAATAAATTCCATAGCCAATCTACGTGCATCGTGTCCGTGTTCATCCATCAATCTTATTCCATATTTACATTTACAGTAACGTCTCTTCCGTGTCGGACACACCCCGACATCATCAAAATTTTATCTAATCCTAACCATAGCCCCAGCAACCTGGAAACCCACCACCACCACCAACCGCGACCCTCACCGTTACCTTCACCACACAGTAGCCAACCCCGACCACTCCACCACCGCGGCATCGGCCCCTTCTCCCGACCGTCAGCCCAAACCATCACCACCATTATCATCCCCGTCACCGTCTTCCAACACCACCACCGATCACCAAACCCCATCGCCCCTCCGACATCCCTCCGGTGGCCGCAGCGCTACCATCGACCATCACCACCACGCCTCAGCCAACCCAACCACCACAACCAGCATATAGAAGAAGAAGGGAATTAAAACTGTAAAACCTCCATACCTGACCGCCACGACGCCGCGTCGAGCCGGCGAGCGGCCACAGCAGACCGCCTCGCCCGCGTCTTCGCCGCCGCCTGAAAATCCCTCTTCCTGAAACCCCCGCCGCGCCCGGCCTCACCTCCGGCCGGCTGCAACCAGCCTCGCCTCCACCTCCTTGCCTCCGCCACCGCGTCCCTCAGCCGAAACCAGCCTCCTCTTCCGCCTAACGCCCGCCGACGAGCCGGTCTCCCACTTTCCCAACTCCGAAGCCCTCCGGCGCCATCCAGTGGCCGGCGCTCCCTCACCGACCTCCCGACCAAACCCCCGCCATCGCAGTACCTACTCACCTCCGCCGTACCCGCGTTCGGCTCCGGCCGAGCGAGCGCCCACTGGAGCCGTCTCCTCCCGCGACCGCTGTTGCCGCCATGGACCCGGAGTCGATCGATCCCCTTTCCCTCTTCTCCGATCCCCGGCCACCGCGTCGCGCGACCGCCGCCGCAGCTCCGCCTTTCCCCTCTGTCGAAACCCCTGTCCTCCGCCGACTAAAACTTCCGCCGCCTCCTCCACCTCCGCGTGTCCGATCCCGCACCGCCTGGCCTCACCCTCCACCGGCGTCAGCACCGGAGCCCGACGACCCCTCTCTGACGCTCATCCCCTCTCTCTTTTCGCTCTCCCTTGCTCTGCTCTCCCCACCGATTTCTTTCTCTCTCCCTCTCCTTTCTGATTTTGCTTATTTTCTATTTTTTTCTTTCTTTACTCCCTTCTCGTGAAACGAGAAGGAGTTCACTAGAACGAGGAGAGCTGTTACAACTCTAAGTGTAAGTAGAATTATTACTACTATCATACTTATTAAATTATTATTTTTATTATTATTATTATTATTATTATTAATTATTATTATCATTATCTTTATCATTATTATTATTATTATTATTATTATTATTATTATTATTAATTAGTATTACTATTATTATTATTATATTTTCTATTATTAATACATCAGTATGGTAAAATTTGCATATACATAAATATAAGGTATTATTTTGGGATATATTATAGATATACATAATAGTATATCAATGGGTACTATTATTTTATATCTTTATACATATATATATATATATATATCATTAGTTTTAGTAATATTATATGGCATTCTAAAAATTGGTTTTTCCTTATTTAAAAATATATATAATATTTTTCAAACTTAATATATATAGCTTTCTACCCATAGATGTAACTTTAACAAACTTAGCGTTTGTAGTAAAACTAGTTCTTTTAGATATTAGTATTATATAAATATTTTAATGAGTAAATTATAGTTTTACGGCTTAAAACGATTTTACTACTTATAGATATCTCGGGATAGTAAAACATAGTTTCAAGGATTATGAATGGTTTTCCAAATCATATATATTTATTTTTATTCATTATTCCTTGATTTCTCTCCTGTCCGTAATCGATCCCCTTACCCCTATTCCTTCGCCAATTCAAGCCTACCTTATGTCCACCCTAACTAATTTGAACCTTCTGGACCCGATGGAACTGTCCGTGCCACTATTCAAGGTCTCCTTGTACAAGTTGTTGCACCAAAGTCGCAGTTCGTGCCACCGTGATTATCGCAGCACACCAGGCGTACTACCAGGCAAGACACCTTGCCATTAGCTGTTTACTTATTTTAGCTCATATTTCATACATGTCTATTATTTTCTTTATGCAAAATAAACTGTGATACATAGCATAACTGTTAGAACTTACTGTTCATTTATTTTTCCTGCTATGTATTATTTTTCTCACATTAAACCTAGATTTAAGGGACCACCTTGTGTGTTGTATTTATTGGCCTTGACACGTTGTAAACACGAAGTTGTGTGTCGCATGTAGAACACGGAAGTGCGTGATTGGCTGGCCACCAGTACGTACGAGCCGTGCGATAGGAATAACCGCTAATAGAGGTTGCATGCTAGTTTGACTTAGCGGTTATAGAGGTTAATGTTGTGGATACAACATAATAGGCATTGGGCGGGGAGAACAATTCCTTAGCGTATGGGCTTCGATGCACTTCCCTTGTGACCCGGACTCTCCGCTGGAGATACGGGGTTGATGACACATGATTATTCATGCTCTTCCTGATGGGGCCTCTGGTGCCCAAAGGGGGACTATGCCGATCCTATTCAGCCAGGGCCCATACGTAGGAAGGATTGTTCTTAACTACATTTCACCTAGAACGGTTAGGTACCTTTATCCGTTAGGTACGAGTACTTTTGGTTTGGGTACTTGTATCTGACCGTGGCTTGGAACAATAACTTGTCGCGGATTAGTTCGTCACATCTTGTCCTTGTTTGGTTGTAGGTATGACTTACTACTTCGATGAGAAGGTATTGAACCTTGTTGGGGTCCGGATACCATATCGGATTCTTAGCATGGGAAGATACGTCGCCGTGAATTAGTTTACCATCTCCTGTCCTTGTTTGGTTGGGGGGATGGTACGCTCGTTCAGTAGGTGCGTATTAGAACATGTTATAATTCGATTTACTTATTTATTGAGCAATATTTATTCAGTTTATATGGCATGCTATTATGTGTCTTATTACGTCCCTCTGAGGACCTTGTTGTCTTGCCAGGTGTGTGCTATTGTCTTTCGCAGGTATTCTAGCTCTAGCAGTGGTCTTTGCTATTTCTTGAGGATGATGCATTTGGATCGTCTTCACTTCGCTCGCCACTCATTTCATTTTCTATGTACTTTTCTTTATTTTGTTGGTAGTGGATTTGTCTCCGCCCAACATATTATATCAAGACAAATTCATTCTCATTATATGATCTTTTATTCATTTATTCTGTGTGGATGAGATTAGTTATGGTTCTACTGCATTTTACAGCTTATGTATTTATACGAGGCTTCCATATATTGGAGTATACTTCGTATGAATACAGCTGGCATATCTACGTTCCTAGTCCTACGTATTTTAGGACTGGGGCGTTACAAAGAGCAAAATGTTGTACACTCTCTTTTACCTGCTGCAGAGATGATTCAACTTCCGCCTACTCTTAGAACCCTCCGCAAAGAGGAAGATCGCGAAGTGATTGCAGCTCTAGAAGATTGCAGTTACAGCCCGCTAGATGACTATTGTGATCAAGCTGCAAATACCAGCGGGAATGCACCAGAAGAAGATGAAGATGAAGAGAGCTCATCTGAGAATATTGATGAATATATGCAAGATCTCGAAAGAGATGATGAAGAGCATATATCTCCTAATGCTGATGATGATACCTTGAATCCTGAAGAGGATGTTGAGGTTCCAGAAAATGCTGCTGATACTTTAAATCCTGAAAAAGATGTTAGGGTAGAAGTATCTCCAGAAAAAGCAGCAGATGAAGAAGCTCCGAAAGAAACTCCCGCTACTGATCCTCAAGGTATAAAATGAAATTAGCAATCTTCTCTTAAATAATTTGATAGCTAACATCTTTATTTGTATTTCCTGCAGATCTTGAGACTCTTCTAGCACCTCCGACGTGCACGGACATAGTGCCTATAACGACGGTGGTTGTTAGTAGCAGTCATCATTTATCGTGTGGTTCTGAAGCGGGCAGTAGTCAAGCTGTTATGGCTGAAACTACTTTTGCTCGGCCAGAGTTTATTCCAGCAGATGATAGGCTCGTTGCTGGATTCAACCATGGTAAGATAATTTACATCTTTAATCTTCTTGGACAATAGCAAACAACAAGCAAAATAACAATTTTTACTTTTTGCAGAAGAACAACCGGGAGGGGCAACTAGCTCCATTTTGGCTCCTTTGTTCAAAGAGCCTGCTATCCAGACGCGAGAGATTGAACGTCCCACGGCCTCATCATCAACAGGAGTAGCTGCAACTCCTGGTGCTATAGCAACTAATAATCTTGTAATCCAATCATTTACCAGATGCTTTTTTGAATCTTTGGGGCCTCTAGTAAAAAGAATGATGGAAAAAGCGGGTACTGATTTTTTCATGGTTAGAGGTCCAACCTCTCTCTTGGTAAGAGCTATCCGAGAACAAGGTGACGAGGCTCAAGCCACTCTCCTGGAACATATTTTGAATGAGTTAGAAATTTCCATCAAAATCTATAAAGAGCTCAACCAAGGAGACGTAGAATCTCTAGTACAGACAGAATTTGAACAATTGGCTCAAGCAGCTGACATTGAAAGGGTCAATCTTCAGAACCTTTTGGAAGCTTTTTCTGCAAAATCTGCTGAATATAACTCTATGCTGGAATCAGTAACCTTGATGGCTGATAGAAAAGAGAAGGGAGCTGCTGAGCTAAGGGCAGAGATTGATCGTCTTCAGAAGGAATTAGAAGAGAAAGTGGCTGATCATCAACTTGCAATCCAACAATTCAATGCTCTGATTCAGGAGAGGGATGAGTATGTGGAAGCTCATAATGCTGAAATCACTCGCCGAATGGTGGCCATGCCTGTTTTCAATGAAGAAACCGGGATAGAAGAAGCCAGAAGGAGGGTGATGTCCACTCGTGAAGAACGGCTGCAGACTCTAAAGCAGCATATCGACAATCTGATAGTACCTCCATCGTAGTGGAACATTTTGTATCTTTATGTCTTTTTGAAGTACATGTTTTTGTAATGTCTCATATTTTTGTTTGATAAATAAAAGACATTTTTGCTGTGGGTCCATTATTTGTTGCATATCTTGTTCAGATATAAATAAATAGAGATAAAAAATATATTCAGAGGTACAGGACATGATATATTTCTAAATTTTGTAGAAAAATAATTATATTAATTATATTTGCTCAGAGGTGATATGGACGTGGCAGAATATAGTGAATATTATTATTTCAATTGACAACTTAATCGAAACGATAAGTTGCTGATGTGGATGTGAGATGAACGAAAAAACCGTCAAATGATGGAATGAACGGACAAATCGCCAAAAATGGATAATAATAAACGGATGAACCGTCAAGTGATGATGAATGAACGGGTGAACCGTCGGATGATAATGAACGGACGAACCGTCGGATGAATGTAAACGGATGAACCGTTAGGCGATAATAAATGGACGGGTGAACCGTCAGATGAATGTGAATGAACGGATGAACCATCGGATGAATGTGTCGCTTCGTTATTTGGAAAATCTCTGCCTATAAATAGAACAGAAATTTTAGCAAAAAGGAGCACTTCCACTTTTCTAACATAAAAATGTCGTCTGGAGATGCATCCAAGAAGGCTGATCTTGCCCCAAAGGTTGAGAAGGGCACCGAAGAATGTCCTGTCAATCCAGTTCAATCAAAGGAGGCAGAAGTAGGCGAAGGTTCGTCTGCACCCAAGCCACCGTGAGACATCTTGGACTTTCTGCTTGAACCAGGAAGGACCGAAGAAGAGGAAGCCATGAGGATGGCCGCTTGCAAATTCCTAGTGGGTTCCAGCAAGGAGGTTCTCAGCTCTTTTGCTGACCGTGTTTTTGAAAAGGACGGCAGTGGTCCGCGTCCAAATGTAGAGAAGGATGATAGTGACCTTCCTTAATATCATGTACTATCATTCATGATGAAATAAAATTTTATTTATGAACTTGAACTTGTCTGATGATTTACAAGTATTTATATTTATACATAATACTTCTTAAGGAACTTGCCATTGATAGGCATCATTGCAATTCGTCCATCCAGTTCTGAGAGTTGATAAGCTCCATTTGAGAAGACTTTGCTTACAACATAGGGGCCTTCCCACTTTGCATCGAATTTTCCTTTACTCATATGAGTCATAGTCATAGGACGTCTGACTGTTAAAACAAGTTCTCCTTGCTGAAAGGTTCTGACCTTAACTTTACGGTTGAAAGTTTTAGAAATGCGAGCTTGGTATAACTCAATATGTTGTTGAGCCATTAACCGCTTCTCATCAAGTGCCTCCAATTCTTGAAGTCGAAGAAGATCATTGTTCTCTGTAGTGAGCTAATTAGCAATGGCAATCCTTAAAGAAAGAATTTGAAGTTCCAGAGGAAGAACAGCTTCACAACCATATACCAAAGAGAAATGTGTAAAACTTGTGGGGTTGCGGACCGTAGTTCGGTAGGCCCATAGACATTCGCCAAGCTTTTCACTCCAATTACGTTTGTTAGTGGATACAAACTTTTTGAGGAGCTTGATAATAGTTTTGTTGAAGGCTTCAGCTAATCCATTAGCGGCAGGATTGTAGGCAGTCGAGACGACGTTATCAATTCGGTGATCATCACAGAATCTGGTAAATTTCTGGTTGATGAATTGTGGTCCATTGTCATGAATGATTCGTCGAGGGAC
This sequence comes from Iris pallida, assembly GCA_029216955.1. Lineage (NCBI taxonomy): Eukaryota > Viridiplantae > Streptophyta > Magnoliopsida > Asparagales > Iridaceae > Iris > Iris pallida. The sequence continues at coordinate 4,294,459 of JANAVB010028200.1, read as the reverse complement.
ACCAAATCGATAAATGACATGGTGTTTGACGAAGTTGATGACACTACTGGTCTTGACTTCAGCCAAAGGTATAGCTTCAGCCCACTTAGAGAAGTAGTCTGTTATTGCTAGAATGAACCGATATCCTCTAGAAGAAGGAGGATTAATAGGACCTATGACATCCATACCCCAAGCTTCGAAAGGCCAGGAAGCGGCTGTCGGATGTAGAAATTCTGAAGGTTGATGAATGAAATCTGTATGGATTTGACAGGCTCGACATTTCCTTGCATATTCGATGGCATCTAATACCATCGAGGGCCAGTAGTAACCCATTCTTCGGATGCAATCCTGTAGTTTATGACCGGGCTGATGTGCTCCGCAGACAACGTCGTGAGCTTCACGTAACACCTGTTTTGCTTCATCACCAGCTAGACAGCGCAAGAGTAGGCCATCATAAGTCCGTCGATAGAGAGTCTTGGTGGTTTGATTGTAGTAGAACCGTAGAGATCGTCGTCGAATACTTGTAGCCTCCTTAGGATCTTCGGGGAGTATGTCGTGAACCACGAAGTCGATGAAAGGAGTTCTCCAATCTTCATTGATAACATTAATTTCAGCAAAATTACTGAATGCGATGTTACGATTATTTTCGACACAAAACAATTCTCGATTAGAGATAACCACCATTTGTTGTCTTCTGATGGGAACAGCTAAGACTGCTGCAAGATTGGCTAAGGCATCTGCTTCAGTATTGCAAGCTCGGCGTACAGATTTAATAAAGAAAGCTTTGAATGATGTAGCCATGTTGATTGCTGCTTCAAAGTAAGGTACCAGATCTTGATGACGGACTTCATAAATTCCTCTAACCTGGTTGACAACCAGCTTAGAGTCGCCGTAAACTTCGAGATATTCAATGTCTAATTGCTTGGCTAACTGAAGACCGATGAGTAGAGCATTGTACTCTGCCACATTGTTGGAACGGGATTCATCTAGAGAATAAGCTCTTTGGATAGTTGATCCATCTGGAGAAATGAGAACAACTCCAACTCCTGCTACAATAGCACCATTGGGTCCGATTCTGGATGCCCCATCAAAGAATAGACGCCAGGTTGGAAATTCTTCAGAGATCATGTTGACTTCCAACGTCTCGTCTAGAATTTCATCATAAAGCTTAGATGTTTTTGGTACAGGATGAGCTGCTAAGAAATCTGTCAGTGCTTGACCTTTGACAGACTTTTGAGGAACATACATCATGTCGTATTGAGCCAGAAGAATGGCCCATGTAGCCAGCCGAGAGTTGAGCGTGCTAGGCTTTTTCATCAATACCCGAAGAGGATTGACTCGGGATATGACATGAATGGTTTGACCAATGATGTAATGCCTTGTCTTTTGAACGGCGAACATAAGGGCTAACATTCTTTTTCAACCGGACTATAACGGTGTTCAGCACCAATCATAGTACGACTGAGATAGTAGATGGCTTGTTCATGACCTTCTTTATTCTTTTGGGCGAGTAAAGCACCCAACGAATGGTCCATAGCACGGACGTACATTAAGAATGGAATACCTGAGATTGGTGGCACCAAGACTGGTGGATTCATGAGATATTGTTTGATGTCGTCAAATGCTTGTTGACATTCTTCAGTCCAAATAAAAGATACACCCTTCTTCATTAGTTGAGTGAATGGTCTGCAGCGTCCAGACAAGTTCGAAATGAATCTCCTGATGTACGCAAGTCGACCTTGGAATCCTCGTAGCTCTTTTAGGTTGCGTGGAGGACGCATCTCTTGAATGGCTTTGATCTTCTCGGGATCCACGTGTATACCCTTAGAGGTAATAACGAAGCCGAGAAACTTACCACTAGAGACACCCAAGAATGACTTGATGGGATTCATTTTGAGCTGATGTTGACGCATGAGATTGAAGATTGTTCTCAAATCTTGGATATGATCTTCTTTCAGACAACTTTTAACAGCGATATCATCAACATAACATTCGACTGTTTTACGAAAATGTTCTCGGAAAATGGTACTCATGGCCCGTTTATAAGTTGTACCAGCATTCTTGAGACCAAATGGCATCACTGTGTAGCAATAAACTCCCCGAAGAGTGCGAAAAGATGTGTGTTTTCATCTTCAGGATTCATCTTGATCTGATTGTATCCAGAGAATCCATCCATAAAAGATATTCGCTCGAACCCACAGGTATTGTCAATCATGACATCCGTGATAGGGAAAGGAAATTCATCTTTCGGACATGCTTCATTAAGATCCCGAAAGTCGATGCAGACTCGGACTTTGCCAATTTTCTTCAGAACTGGGACGACATTGGCTACCCAATCAGGATGTTGTTCTTCTCGAATAAAGCCACAAGCGATAAGCTTCTTGACTTCATCATCAATTGCGTCCATCATTTCAGGCTTGAATCGCCGTTGCTGCTGTTTGACTGGTTTAGCATTAGGCAAAATATTCAGTTTATGAGTAGCAATTTTGGGATCTAAACCTGGCATATCTTCGTAACTCCAAGCAAAGACGTCAATGTATTCTTTAATAAGAAGAATCAACTCTTGCTTATCTACTTCTGGAAGATTCTTGCTAGTAAAGATTGGACGAGGTGACTCGCCTTCTCCTACATCAACTTGAACTAGTTGATCTTCAGTAGGAGGTTCTCTTTGTTCAAATCGGAGTACCCACTGATTATCCATCTGTTGAGTCCAAGGATCTGTTTCAGAATTTTCTTCAATATCCTTGTCATAACCTTCCGGAAGTTCAGCGGAGACCATATTAGAAGATACGATTACACGATGGACTTCACCAATACTAGTGTCAGAATCCCATGACCTAGAATCAGAAGAGTTAGAACGCTCCTCGCTATCAGATTCAGAGACTGCTGGAGATAACATCGGAGGAGAAGCATATCCGAGACCTCTTTTGGTCCTGCTGTAGTACATATCAGATTTTCTTTTTGGAACAGCTGTACGGAGAGGAGTCTTTCTTCCCTTACCGTAGTTGAGGCCGCTTTTGAAGTCATAACCCATTTTTCGGACGATGTCTTTTGATTGTTGACTGTAACGACGAAATTAAAGATGTCCCGTGTCGTTAACTTTACTATCATCCGTATAGCTGAATTTTTGTTCCGGTCTTTTACTAAAAAGTATTGGACATTCACCTTTCTTGCGAGCAGGAACAATACGATATGAATCTTTTGGGTGTTCACATGAAACTTCTGTTTGAAGAGATTGTACAACTTCCATTGTAAATGATTTGAAGCTATCTAACATATCCAAATAGCATTTAGTATGATAAATAACATCAGTATACTAGAAAGTAGATATTTTTTCATTAATTTGTACATCTGTATTTACAGCCGGACCTTTAGCCTTAGCAGGCTTGGTCAGATTGATTACAAGAGGGGGAGAAGAATAACGTGGAGGAGGCCTGTTACGACGAAGGTCAATAACAAGTGGCTCAGAGGAGGTGATCTTCCTTTTTTCCTTGTTGTGAGTTAGATCAACAACAAGTGGCTCAGAAGAAGTGAGCTGCTTTTTGTCCTTGTTACGCCGTAAATCGATAACAAGTGGCTCAAAAGAGGTGAGCTCCCTTTTATCTTGATCGTCATCAGTAGATTGCCTCTGGACTGGCAAGTGAATAGCTAGCGGTTTAGAAGACTGAGGATGAGAAACACGCCCTTTGACAGGTATAATAATAGTGTCTTTGGGCACTGCTTCTTGGTCTTCTTCAGTATCCATGGCCAATACTACTTTAATAAATTCTTCTTTATACATACGAGCGTCATTGCAGTACGCTTCGACACCCTTGAAAGGATAAAGGTCTGCAACTTCTTTGTGAACTTCTCCTTTGTCATCAACATATTTGAAGCATTGATGAAGAGTTGATGGAACAACATTATGTTCATGGAGGAAGGGTCTTTCCAAAAGAGCGTTGTAAGAACAACCATGATTGTCGATGATATAGAAGGTCACCTTTGCGCGAAGATTGCCTATTCGAAGTTTTAAGCGGATCTTGCCTAAAGGTTCACGCCTTCCTTGGTTGAATCCCAAGATAGTGGTGATTGTGTTTGAAAGACTATGCACTGGTATCTTCAATGCATCCAGCATCGTCTTTGGCATGATGCTGAGAGCAGACCCCGGATCTATCAGGATACGATCGACTTTCATCGAATCGACATACCATGTATAGTAGAGAGGACGATCATGTCTATTATCCTCCAGCAACATATCATCCTGAGTGAAAGTGATGTTTGGAATCAACTCCAGGACACTATGACAATGACGACAAGAGACCGGTTCGGCTTCCGACTTTTTGAGAAGAGTTAGGCAAGTTTCAGCCTGTATTAGGGCTTCACTTAGAGTTTCTCGAGTCTCTTTAGAAAGGCGCAAGAGCTCGAAGATTGATAGCCTAGCCGGTGTATTTGCTAATTGAGCCAATATATCAAAGTTGTATAGCTTTTCAAGTCCTGTAGGAAATAATTTCTTCAAGGGTTTGTCAAAACGGACTTGTTGCTTACCTTTGTCAGCAACCACCGGCTTGGGAGGAATAGGTACTACAACTGGTGAAGATGTGGAAGGAATCTCTTCAGAGAAAGTAGATTGTACTGGAATAGGTTCAGAAGAAGAGGTAGGGTTCTCTTGAGCTTCAGAATGATCTTTCAAGTAAGCTTTCCCTGATCTGGTGCCTAGCAGAATTTCTTCGTCAACGATGGGTTCAAAAGACACCATGTTGCAGATCTTTGTCTTGCCTTTAGAACGACCTTTCTTCTTGGAAGAAGAGGGCATGTCGAATTCCAGAGCAAGATCGGGATGGATCCACATAACTTCGCCATTATCAAGAGACAAGGGAACAAGACCTTCATTTGGTGGAAGCGGGAGATTCTCAATCTCAAGAGTAGCTTTGGGAATAGGAATGACACCGTGCTGTACCATTTGCGAAGGAAAGTCACCGAACTGGACCGAAACCATGTTTGCAGTCACGGTCTTCTCATCTTGCTGCAGAGTGACGACACCAGCATTGACAAGTTCTTGAATTTTGCCTTTGAGCACATAGCATGCTCGAGTAGGATGTCCAATGAACCTGTGGTAGACACAATATTTAGGATGATCTGTCTTACCGACTTCATCAGGTTTCTTTGGGTCTGGAAGCTGAATCTTGTTGCTTTTGAGTAAACATTCAAAGATGCTTGCAGTATCATTCTTGTCGAAGGAATATTCTACTTTCGGACGAGGTTCCCTCGGTGGAGGTGCAGAAGGAGTCGGAGTGGATGTAGGCGGAGCCACATTGACAGCCAAAGATTCTTTATTCTTGTTCAAATTGATGTTCAAAGTCTCTTTTGCTTTGCGATTGTTCTGGCGGTTGCCACCACCTGATGTCTGGTGTTCATCTCGATCGAGGTTAGACATCTGTACCCCCAATTGTTTGAACTTTTCGGCACTTACTTTCGCAGCTTTGGCGTTGACAATGAATGAAGGCCAATCTTAGAACTGGGTAGATCATGTCCACATACTGATGATGGGCAAAAGATTTGCCTTACAAGTATCAATAGTGGCAGCAGCTGGAGTTCCGGGAGGCATCTTCAAGGCTTCACGGCGAAACCGTTCGATGAAACTCTCAGTAGTTTAGTTGTGTTTCTGTTTGATTTTGTTGAGAGCCGACATAGTCATGTCGTTAAATCCTTCATAGAACCGTTCCAGGAAGATTTGCTTGAGACCTGAGAAGGAAGTGATACAACCATCGGGCAAACTTCTGTACCAATCATATGCTACGCCGGCTAAACAACCGACGAACACTCTGGTAAGAAGAGCGTCATTTGGCTGGAGTTGAACGGTCATTACCTCAAAATGATTGATGAACTGACTAGTAGAAGTACTGCCATCGAACAAAGAGATTGTTGGGATCTTGTACTTTGGTGGGAACGGGACTTCCTTCCATTCAACTGGATAGGGCTGCTTGATCCCCAATCTTTGTAAGTTGTCTTTCTCTTTGAAAGCTTCGAACTGGGTTCGCAAGAGTTTGACAGCTTCATTGGCGTCTTCAGATGACGAAGAAGGAACAGGTTGAGTTAGAGCGGTAGAAGGAGGAACAGCATTATAAATACTACCCCCAGCCCCTGATTAACTAGGTGTAGTTTGAACTTGTACTTGTACAGGAGGTATTTAAGGAGAAATTACCCTCAGCCCAGTATTGGCAGGTACGGAAGATGCTATAATCTCTGGACTCGCAGTAGGTGCAGTCGGTGGTGTAGCATGTTGTGCCACAATGATAGAATGCATACTAGCAACCATTTCAGCCATGGTTTTTAGCTTGTCTTCAAGTGCAGCGATTCGCTATTCCTGATTTGTAGAAGTTGAAGCATCTGGATCTTCATTGACAATATAAGCTGTCACTTCTCTTGGTACAGTGGAAGACACTATCTGTTCAGAGCTTTAGCTATATGCATCATAGTCGGAGAAAGAGTCGTCTTCTAATTGAGAAGTAGGAAGATAATCTGAAGGGTTTTGAGGAAGATTCCTTTGACCGATTGTGTCTCGGCTTCGAGAACGGGTATGTCGAAACACTCCTTCGGAAGATTCTTGGAGTAATTCTAAATACCGTTGACTAGGACGGCGAGGTTTGCCATGCTTAGAGCAGTTTCTACCCTCAATGTCTCGGGAAGTCATGTTGATAGAAGCATACAAGACTTCATCTCCTTCCGATATAGCTTCAGATTTAACAAAAGTCAGACGATCAAAGACAGATCGTTTTGTTGTCTGACAACAACATTGGATGATGACTTTGTGATTGCAATGATGATCAGATGGTTGAACTGAAGGTGTTGAAACATTGTCTCGTTTTTGTCTGAGATGTTTCCGGAGATCGGGAACAACAGCAGGACGAGAAAAACTCTGAGGGATCTGTTCTTTGATAATGTTCGGAACATGATTCCGATTTTTCAAATGTTTAGTCCCTTGAGTGTACAGGGAAGTGCTTACTTCATTGGCATAAGTGTCAGGATTTTTAACCCTGGAGATTTATTTTTGATGATGTTTAGTCTTCGGCATTGGCTGTTTGCGTTTTACCGAAGTGGGTCTGTTAAGATAAGTTCTAAGATCAGCAAATTCATCCCCAGGGGTTTCTGTTTGAGACACCAGCAGTTTTCTCTGTATGGAACAGGAAATCTTGAGAGTCGGGAGGTCCTGGAATTCTGCTACCGGGGTAGGCAGAATACCTCTTTGGTCAGTACAAGTTCTCTTGTTATAAAAGAAAGAAGAATCCTTGTTTGAAAGAGTTCTAGTACTGATTGGTGCCGAGGCACGTTCAGATTGATCTTCTTCGGTAAAAACTGAAGAAGATCGAGAAAAGACCAAAGGGTCTTTTCTTTTGTTTTGTGAAGAAGGGTTAACCAAATAGCGATTCCCTCTATTGTCTTCCAAGTCATGGGACAAGGAAGTTTGAGAAAAGACCAACGGGCCTTTTTCTTTGTTTTGAAGAAGAAGAGGAATAGCCAAAGGACTACCCCCAGTAGATTGCACAGGAACAACAGTGTGTTTGGGAAGAGGAGCAGACCCTTTTCCTTTGTTATGAGAAGAAGAGAGCTTAGCCAAAAGACTGTCATTCTTGGATTGCGCAGGAGTAGTTTGCGCATAAATGGTTCTGTCCACAGAGACTGTGGTTTGCGCATCAGGAGTTCTTGTTATAGAGTGATTAGAGTAGACTTTGGATGCTGGAGCATTGGTTTGCACAGACATATTGGCAGCCAATTGTGCCAGAGGTATAGGAGTCTTGCACTTAGCCAAGGTAGCATATGAAGTCTTTTGTGTACTGGTAATAGCAGATTGTGCAGCATTGGCAGAGACAGATTGTACAGCATGCTTGATGACAAAAGCTTTAGACTGCGCAGCAGTCTTGCTGACAGACTGCACAGAAATCTTGCTAGCAGCATTAACAGAATGTACAGCAGTCTTTGGGACCCACACTGGGCGTACTTTGCTTGTGGCAGCAGTGGTTGTAGTGCGAGGAGTGGTCTTGGAGTTGATCATAGCCTTGTAAGCTGTCTGGTTGATCTTCACAACCAGTATCTTCTGCGTCTTTTCGATAGACGCTACGTCACATTGAGTTGTCACTTCCTCATCGGAGGAGAAAGTCGTCCCCAGCAGAGTCGCCATTTTGTTTGCAAAAACAAAAGTTGAAGAACTTTATTGATACAAACTTTGTAAAAGATTACAATTTAAATTTTAGGAATGGTACAACTTTAGGAATCCAATCTAGATGACGATTGCTTTATACCTTGGACGATGTGAACTTTGAAGACGAAGCCTCTGAAGTTGAAAACAACTCTGGAATTGAAGGCAAAAGCCTCGGAGGTTGAAGGCAAAAGCCTCGGAAGAATGCAGCAGCACTTCGGCAAGAACTTCTGAACTCTCTGAACTTTGAAGTTTGATCTCTGATTTCTGATTATTGATCCCCCTTGAATGGAGACTTGAAACTCTATTTATAGAGTTCTGAGAAATAACTAACTTTTAGTTATTCTGGACTGCGCATGATGGATTACGCAGCAATTGGATTGCACAACAATAGACTGCGCAGACAGTCACTGGATCATGGGCCAACTGTCTTGGACACATGGCATCCTTTGATTGAAATACGCATGATCGTGCCTAGACGGTTGCCACGTAATGAGCAATTGATGGCATGAATGCCATGTGTATTTTACATTTGTGTTAATAGAATGCGCACACTGAATTGCGCAGGTCTTGGATTGCGCCAACTTGAATTGCGCAGGAAATGGATTGCGCCAACATAGATTGCGCCAACCTGGATTGCGCCGCCAGCTGCCCTCGAGCGCCGTGCTGCACGTTTAAACGCACGGTCGCCTCGTTCTCCGCGCTGTCAGCTGTCAGAAGATTTAATTTGTGTCAGGTAATGATGGTGATTTGCCACGTCAGCCTGCGCGCTTGGAAGTGTGCGCAATCTATCGTGCACAATATGAAGGATGCGCAATCTGATGTATGCACAATTCATCTGAAAGTTATATTTCTTGATTTTCTTACTTTGTTAATATGTGCAACTTAATTTTTCAGGACCTACACCCGCGCCCCGCTGATCCGACAAGCGATGTCCAGCGTTGTCTCGGGGTTTCCGAAACCCGCTGTCCGTGTTTTTCCGTGCCCCGATCTCCGGATCCCGCTGTCCAGCGCAGCCGTACCCCGGCGAGGCGCTGTCCCGAGCCGATCCTCTGTCCGCGAGTTCCTTTTCTTTCTTTATTTTATCTGAGAGCTCTAGCCGAGCAACCCAAGGTATAATTTCGTATTCCCATTCCCGTTTTCGTAGTCGATGATGAGATTGGTCCCCGATTCCTTCCCGTGAATTCGATTTTGTGGGAGTAATGGTTTCGGAGTTTCCAAAATTGTTTCTGTGATGTTCTGTGGTTATTTTGGATTTTTCCGAAATATGGTATTCTGGATTTTGGGTGCTATGGTGTTCCGATTTCATTTCGGGATTTCCGATTTTATTTCGGGTTTCGGATTTAGCTTCGGAAATGATTATGTGAATTTAATTTTTATGTAAAAATGGTCTTGGAAGTTAAAATTTTGGGTTTTTCCTGGTTTGGGATAATTGTTGGAGTTGTCAGCACATTTTTTCCAGTTTTGGGTTGTCCCATATATAGAGGAGATGCTGCCCAATTTTTCGGAAATATTTTTAAAACAAATTTTTGCATAAAATTAGGGATTTGAAAATTGGACTTTTGCAAAACGTTTATATATTGGATTTGCCGGCTTTCGGATTTATGGACTTTTGTACCACCATTTAGGCGACGACCTTATAGGTCGAATGAGCCTGGCAAAGCGCAAACGCTACAGGGTTCCTGTACGTTGAGGCGCTAGCCAATAATATGACAATTGGACTAATTTATAATTATTATTTTAGTACGGGTACCGCTGTTAGTATTTTTGGTGCAGGGCTTCGGCCTGCTGAATGGACCGCTTCCCGGCGTTCACGATTCACCCAAGTTTTATTATTATTCCTAAAATTCATTTATATAAATAAATGTAAGGGCATAAGCCAGTTTTCTATTTTTTTTTGCTGCGTCCCTGTATTGTGTAGCGTAGCTTTTCTTGATTTCTGAGTTATTATTTTGGCTTTAAACGCGTAGATTATTAAAATGAGTATTAATTAATAAAGTTTTCTCACAGTAAATCAATTAGTAAAATTACAAGTTTATTATTTAAACAAATTCACGTTCTTCTCATCTAAAGAAAAGTATTAGTTTTATATATGATATTACAAAATACTAAGTTTTGCCAAATTAACCGGTAAATTGCCATTTTTCCAATTAATCGATAACCGGCTTATTTTAAATAAATAATAACGAACGTAAAATTGCGACGTTAGACATCTTCAGGTAGAATATTAATAACTTAAAACTGAATTAGGATCAATTCTAGAGATTGTAACTAGCACACCTAGAATGGTTTCAATATTGGTTCTAACTCAAGGTTCTCAACTGTAGGATCTTGGAGACGAACCTGACATCCTCCTCGGAATCGACTTTACCGATCCAGTCATAAACAAAGGCAAGCTACGGTCATGTTTTTCTTGTATTTTATTTAGTAATTGTCTAGCTGCATGTTTAAACCACATTGCTACACGGAACCCTCTCATAGGGTTCAAATATTGATTGATTAATTGTGGGGATTGGGGGAATAGTGTAACGTTTATGGCCAATATCCTTTATATTGCATATTGTGCGAGCTTACCCCTCTTACACACGGGGATAAGCCGTATCGCGTCGCTAGGACGCTATTGTATAACCCAAGCCGGTCATAGATGATTACACATTCAAATCATATTGTTTTCAATTGTAGAATACTGGAAAATATTGTTTAAAACTGTTTAGCTTGCACTTTTCCATTATTACTTGAAATATGAGTTACATATTCGTAACTTGCTCCCTCCTGACTGGAGACAACATTTTTAGGTGCCATTGAGGATGTTGAGCTATTATACAATAGCTATTATGACCCGATTCTTTACCCTGTGGTGTTGCCAGAGTCCCCATTGGAGGACGCAGGACCTGAGGCCGACGAGCCGAACGCTTAGCTAAATATTTCCAGTTTCTTTGTTGTTGGAATTTTTTGTTATTTCAAATTCAGCATTTTTATTTCAGCTCTTTTAATTCCAGTTGTACTTTTCGAATGTTGAATAAAGTTTTAAAATTCTCGTATATTCAGTTGTGACAAATGTATAGATGTTGTTGTGAATACCTGCTAATGGAACAACTTACTGCTGCCGTCTCACAACGGTGCAGGCTGGACATGATCCGGTTCGACCCAATTATTTGGGATCGGGTCGTGACATGTTTTTGGTGGTGGCCCATGCAGGTCTTGAAACAACAACTTAGGAAAACATACTAGAAATAATTAGAACACTAGAACATTAATTTGTCACAACATAGGTCCGAATTATATATATAAATATTTTTGTTTAATTATAGACTGGTAGGATACCTTGCTTATGTTTGTACCCTAAACCTTCCAGAGTATGGCCAAAGGGAAGACTACCCGTTCCGGCCCTGCTGAAGATGAGGTGTCATCTACCAATCACACCCCACCTCCTCAAGCACGCCGGGTGTCACCCCCAGTTTTTGAATTAGGAGTATTTTCGTCATTTTCAAGTTTTATAATTTTTTAGGAATTTTATTTGATTTTATATGATTTTTAGGGATTTGTTTGAGTTGGTTTGAATTTTATCCAATTTGGACTTAAGTTGGAGACCCGGGTAGCCTGGACCCTAATGGGACCCACATACTAGCTGGGTTTGGCCCACATACCATCCTAATTAGGCTAGAAACCATAAACCCTATTTCCATGGCTTAATTAGTCATTTTAGAGCTTAATTAGTTGATTAGAATTTGACCGAATCGAACCGAACCAAACCCGAACCAACCTAAACCAAGTCTATTGGGTTTGGGGGCCTAATGGGCCTCACCCAAACCCAATAACCCCTCCCCCTTTGGCCGGCCAAGTAGAGCCCCCCCCCCCCCCCCCCCCCCCTCTTTCTTCTTCACTAAGAAATACTTCTCTCTCTCTCTAATTTCTTTCTTTCTTCAAGCTCTTCTTCCTTCAAGCAAATCAACCTTAGGTAAGCTTCAAATTTCCCCATTTAATTCTCCTTTACATTTATTTCCTTCACCATTAATGTTGAGAAGAGAATTCTCTACACTTTGCCCACAATTTTTATAGGTTTCCCTAGAAATCTACGTTAGGGATTTTTAGGGGTTTTTATATTAAGAGTGGTATATATATATGTGATATATATATTGTGTATATATATAATTATATGTGTATATGTGTGTGTAGGGGAAATGGTAGTGGTGATGGTGTATGAGAGTTGTGGTGGGAATGAGTGTCATGAGATGGTGGTGGTGGTGTGTTGTGTGTATGTGAATGTGCTTGAGTGAGAGTGTATGTGTTTGTGTGGTGTGAGAGTTTGTGTGAGTGTGTGTGAGAGTGTGTGGGTGTGCTTGTGTGAGTGTGTGAGAGAGTGTGTGGGTGTGCTTGTGTGAGTGTGTGTGAGAGAGTGTTTGTCATGAGGGTGGTGGTGAAAATTTGTGAGAGTTTGGGAGAGTTTGTGTGAGTGTGTGTGTGTTTGTGTGAGAGTGTGTGGTTGTGTGAGAGTGTGTGTGTGTGTGTATATATAAATTTATATGTGTGTGTGTGTGTATGTATTTATACATATATAGATGTGTGTGTGTGTACATATATATATAGATAGATATCTAGATAACTAGATATATATAGATATATATATATATATATAGATAGATAGTTGTATATATATATATTAAAATATATATATATATATATATATATATATATATATATATATATATATATATATATATATATATATATATATATATATATATATATATATATATATATATATATATAGGAAGAAGTAGTAGAGAAGAAGTAGAAGATGAAGAAGAAGAAGAACCAGCAGCTGCAGCAGCCATAGCATGCAGCAGTAGCAGCTGCAGCAGCTGCAGCAGTAGCAGCAAGCAGTAGCAGCAAAGCAGCTGCTGCAATGGCAGCAAATCCCCCCTCCCTCCTAGCTCCTTTAGTCCAATTTTACACCCCAATAAACCCTCCCTATATATATATATATATATATATATATATATATATATATATATATATATATATATATGTGTGTATATATATATATAGATAGAAATTAGATGGTTAAGAGTTAAAGGAAGGAAATTAAAGGAAGAAGTTACAAGAAGAAGAGGAAGAATAAGAAGAAGACTAAGAAGTTCAAGAAGTAGAAGAATAAGTTAGAAAGAGATTAGAGAAGAAGAAAAATAGAAGAAGTTAGAAAATTAGAAGAAGAATAGGAAGAAGGAGTTAGAAGGAGAATTAAAGGAGGAATAGGAAGAAGAAGTTAGAGGAAGAGTTAAGAAGAAGAATTGGAATAAGAGCTAGAAGAGGGTTTTAGAGGAAATCGAGTTAGAGAGTGAAATCGAGCTCCGAGTATCGGAACGCGACGAAACTTGGCGTAGGCCTGGATTATACGAATTAGATTTTGCGGGTAGGCTCCCGAGTGGAAATCGGGGTCGTAGGGCGCCGGTATCGCGCCGTACCATTGCACATCTTAAAATATTCAAGATATCGCCAATGGGCCGTAAGATGGACTGGATGTCCACTTTACCTAGGTATTTTGGTAGGTACTGAACCTATAGGCTAGTATCATACTACCCTAGGGAGCACGGGTCAAAATACCAAGCGTAGGTACGCTAACTTGATAATTGCCTAAGTTAGAATTTTACCCTTTTTAAGGGTAAAATAGGATATTGGCCTACGACCAAGATTTGAGTTTCGAAGTCCAAGATGGACTTGGATATGGGTTGTAAGGGTTGGTAATGATTAGAAATAGTCGCCTAGACCTAGTCTTGACCTCGATTGACCACGGTTGACTTTTTAGACCAAAAGTCAACTATGGGTCAACACTTTACCCAATTTAGTCCCAAATTCCATTAAACTTGGATAGTTGATCAAAAGTCAACTATTAGTCACCAGTGACCTAGGGTTGACCTAGAGTTGACCTAGAGTTGACCAGAGTTGACCCGATGACCAAAAGTCAACGGTAAGTCAACTTTCGACCTAGTTTGATTCGGATTGACTTCCAATGTCCTCCTATGACCAAGGTAGACCTAACTAGACCTGTCTTGACCTAGTATGACTTTATTAGGCCTAATATGACTTAGATTAACCTTGTAACATCTAGTTTGACCTTGTTTGACCTAAACTAACTTAGTTTGACCTGTCTTGACCTATTTTGACTCAGTATGACTTAATTTCACTTCCAAACCATTGTATTGATATAGTATTCTATCTATAGTTCCTCGAGGCACTGATCTTGGACTCAGTCAACTTATCTATCACAGTACAGGCGAGTACATTCTCTGATAATATTTCTATTTTATGATATCGTCTTTATTTCTAGTATTTAGTGCAGATTATCCTTGTTCTCTTGACACATTATTCACACGGATTGATATTTGTCTGGATCCCGTCATAAGATGTTATTCCTCTTATATATAGTATACACTGGGCAAGTCTTTATTGTTATTGTTCATTGTATAGATACGATTCCTGCGTAGGCTCGTGACCTCCTCAGATAATACATATCATGACGTGTTATGACTGGATCCACCATATTAGTCAGGGATGGGGGTGTTAGCGTAGATATGTGATCAATACCCCACAGATATCATTATATCATCATTGTATAGTGTTAATCATACACTCACGTATGATTAACCAGGCCAAATATTGTATCAAGTTCTAAGCCGATCACATATTGAAACTAATACTAAACTCACATAGATATAGTTCCAGATTGTTGTACATGATTTATACTATTTTTCTGTTCTTACATTCAGATTACAGCCTTGACATGCCTTACCATGATTTATGTACACATTATTTACTTCATAGATTCTCTCTATTTACTGCTACATTTTCAATATCGTCTAACTAGAATTGTTATTTGAGATTTGTGCTCGTTCCATCCTGACTGGATATGTTGACAAAATTTTACAGATTATGGCGAAGAGGATTGTCCTACCAACAACGGTCCGGTTGATGTAGTGGGCGTAGACTTGGAGACCTTGGTTCAGCAGAGCTTAGCTTCGCCCGACGAGCCTCTAGCTTAGTTTAGTTAGACTAGACATTTTGGACTGGACCTTGTCTCCAGCTTACTACTTGTTATTATATTATATTTTGGGATTGTATTAGAGACTTGGACTTAGACTTGTATATTATTTGTGATGGACTTGACAAGTTATATTTTATAGTCTTGTTGTCTTTATCTTTCAGTCTTTACTTATTATCTTAGAGTTGTGATTGAGTACTCATATATATTCATTGCTTGTCCTCCGTTCTGAGTTGACCATATTCTCGACAGGTTTTGATATATATATATATAAACTGTTTAGAGTAGAAAACCTACAGCGTTCCACGCCGTTTTTACGGTGAGGGCTGGGCGTTGTCACGTGCACGTGCCCTTATAGCAGGTGCGGATCGTGACACGTTTTAGTGGTGGCCCACGCAGGTCCTGAAGTCGCAATTAGTGCGATGTCGTAGTGGCGCTCGACTTAGAGTGCTATTACGAGCCTGCGGTACGTATCTAGGATAGGCTATAGGCTAAGAGTACTCAATCACAGTAGGATCTTTTCTTGCTTATCTTGCTTACCGTCTTTGATATTGATTTACTGCATTCTAGCTGTCCTCCTTTGATATAATCCTTCATGTGCCATATTGATATCTTCTTTTTAATCTGTCTTCAGGATGGTTATGACTCATTCTCCCGGTGAGGAGCACGGGGAGACGGAGAGGTCCGCTACCTCTGGCGTACAGGCTCCGGTCACTTTTCCTGCAGATGGGACTTCTGTTGGGGTTCTCGGGGGTACTCCTCCAGCGCTATCGATGACCGTCCCTGGGGTCACTAGGGGTGCTCTTTCTGCAGTATCAGGGGCCACGATGGGAGCTGTCGGGGGCGTTCTTCCCCTTCCTCCTCAGCAGGGGACTCCTCCGCCGGTGATGGGAGCTGTTCTTCCACCTCCACCCCCCTGCCTACAGATATGAGGCAGATGCTTACCTTCCTCCAGCAGATGATGGAGACTCAGAGAGCCCAGGCCGAGGCTCAGCAGAGGCAGACAGACGCGATGCGTCAGGGCATGGAGGATGCCCATCAGTTGGCCCTTGCAGCCGTGGAGCAGAGGGCTCCGCATCATGGAACGCGTCCGAGGTACGGAGATATCCAGGACTTCAAGAAGCTTGGGCCCCGTGACTTTAGCGGGACCGAGGGTGTGGTCTATGCAGATGATTGGCTCGAGGATATCGAGCGGCAGATGAGGGCCTCCCGCCTGGCAGACGACCTAAAGATCGAGGCGGTAGGTTTGCAGTTGCTAGACATTGCACGCACCTGGTTCAGAAACAAGCCAGCCCTAGCTGGAGAGGGCCGTACTTGGGCAGAGTTCAAGCTCCTCTTCAAGGAGAAGTTCTTTTCCCCCACGGACATGATCAACCTGGTAAGGCAGTTCCAGGATCTGCAATAGGGCAGTTTATCTATGGAGGAGTACGCCACAGAGTTCGGCCGTCAGAGCCGATACGCGGAGTACATGGTTCGAGACCCGGAGATCAGGGCGAGCCATTTCAGAGAGGGGCTGATCTGGGACATCAAGATCCTCATTCCCTCCTTTTATGAGACTTATACCCAGATCTATGCAGAGGCCCGCAAGGTAGAGCGGGAGTGGGGCCTGAAGCCCAAGAGGGACCGTGATCTATTTTCAGGGATTACTAGCAGCGCGGGGGCTGCTAAGCGTCCTCAACTCCAGCATCATTCCATTCCGCAACGCTCGCAGCAGATTCCTGCTCCGATTAGGGCACCAGTTCAGCAGGTGCCCCGGCAGCAGCAGCAGGGACCGACGCAGCAGGCACCTACTTGCTACTACTGCAAGAGGTCCGAACATCTCTGGGAGGTTTGCATGAGACGTTTGGGTGTGTACCTATACTATGGCACCGAAGGACATCAGGCGAAGGATTGTCCTTCGAACCATCGCCGTGCAGCTCATGGAGCACAGGGTAGGCCACCTATGGCACCGCATCACGCCCTCCACCAGCAGCGGGATATACCCGGCCAAGACAGGGCTTTTGCGATGGCAGTTGAGGATCCTGCACGCATTGGACTAGGAGGTAGGGTCTTGCTCTTTCTTTTACCTGTTCTTTCCGTCCATTGATTGATGATTGCTTTCTTAGTACCTTTAGTTTGCATATGTGATGATCATGCTAGATTAAATAGAAAACCCCAATGAAGACTGCAATAACATGATACTGTAGAGATTTAAAACCATGCATGTGTTCTGATTTCCTGGATTTCATGTTATATAACTTAGGATAAATTTAGTAGACCTTGATTGTTGGGTGCTTGACTTAGAGAAGAGTACGACCGTTTGAATTTCGAGGATGAAATTTTTTAAGGAGGGTGGATTTGTCACCCCCAGTTTTCGAATTAGGGGTATTTTTGTCATTTTCAAGTTTTATAATTTTTAGGAATTTTATTTGATTTTATATGATTTTTAGGGATTTGTTTGAGTTGGTTTGAATTTTATCCAATTTGGACTTAAGTTGGAGACCCGGGTAGCCTGGACCCTAGTGGGACCCACATACTTGCTGGGTTTGGCCCACATACCATCCTAATTAGGCTAGAAACCATAAACCATATTTCCATGGCTTAATTAGTCATTTTAGAGCTTAATTAGTTGATTAGAATTTGACCAAATCGAACCGAACCAAACCCGAACCAACCTAAACCAAGTCTATTGGGTTTGGGGGCCTAATGGGCCTCACCCAAACCCAATAACCCCTCCCCCTTTGGCCGGCCAAGTAGAGCCCCGCCCCCCTCTTTCTTCTTCACTAAGAAATACTTCTCTCTCTCTCTCTAATTTCTTTCTTTCTTCAAGCTCTTCTTCCTTCAAGCAAACCAACCTTAGGTAAGCTACAAATTTCCCCATTTAATTCTCCTTTACATTTATTTCCTTCACCATTAATGTTGAGAAGAGAATTCTCTACACTTTGCCCACAATTTTTATAGGTTTTCCTAGAAATCTAGGTTAGGGATTTTTAGGACTTTTTATATTAAGAGTGGTATATATATATGTGATATATATATATATATATATATATATATATATATATATATATATATATATATATATATATATATATATATATATATATATGTGTGTGTGTGTATAATTATATGTGTATATGTGTGTGTAGGGGAAATGGTAGTGGTGATGGTGTGTGAGAGTTGTGGTGGAAATGAGTGTCATGAGATGGTGGTGGTGGTGTGTTGTGTGTATGTGAATGTGCTTGAGTGAGAGTGTATGTGTTTGTGTGGTGTGAGAGTGGTGTGAGAGTTTGTGAGAGTTTGTGTGAGTGTGTGAGAGAGTGTGTGGGTGTGCTTGTGTGAGTGTGTGAGAGAGTGTGTGGGTGTGCTTGTGTGAGTGTGTGTGAGAGAGTGTGTGTCATGAGGGTGGTGGTGAGAGTTTGTGAGAGTTTGGGAGAGTTTGTGTGAGTGTGTGTGTGTGTGTTTGTGTGAGAGTGTGTGTGGTTGTGTGAGAGTGTGTGTGTGTGTATATATAAATTTATATGTGTGTGTGTGTATTTATTTATACATATATAGATGTGTGTGTGTATATATATATATATATATATATATATATATATATATATATATATATATATATATATATATATATAAATATATATATATACATATACATATATATATATATATATATATATATATATATATATATATATATATATAGGGAGCGGATCAAAGGCCCCGCCCGCGGAGCCCCGCCGAAGCCCCGCCCCCCCTGCACCATCGGATCGCGCGGGGTAGAGAGATAGGAAGAAATAGTAGAGAAGAAGTAGTAGAGAAGAAGTAGAAGATGAAGAAGAAGAAGAAGAAGAACCAGCAGCTGCAGCAGCCATAGCATGCAGCAGTAGCAGCTGCAGCAGTAGCAGCTGCAGCAGTAGCAGCAGGCAGTAGCAGCAAAGCAGCAGCTGCAATGGCAGCAAATCCCCCCTAGCTCCTTTAGTCCCATTTTACACCCCAATAAACCCTCCCTATATATATATATATATATATATATATATATATATATATATATATATATATATATATATATATATATATAGATATATATATATATATATATATATATATATATAGATAGAAATTAGATGGTTAAGAGTTAGAGGAAGGAAATTAAAGGAAGATATAGATATATATATATATATATGTACATATATATATAGATAGAAATTAGATGGTTAAGAGTTAGAGGAAGGAAATTAAAGGAAGAAGTTACAAGAAGAAGAGGAAGAATAAGAAGAAGACTAAGAAGTTCAAGAAGTAGAAGAAGAAGTTAGAAAGAGATTAGAGAAGAAGAAAAATAGAAGAAGTTAGAAAATTAGAAGAAGAATAGGAAGAAGGAGTTAGAAGGAGAATTAGAGGAGGAATAGGAAGAAGAAGTTAGAGGAAGAGTTAAGAAGAAGAATTGGAATAAGAGCTAGAAGAGGGTTTTAGAGAAAATCGAGTTAGAGAGTGAAATCGAGCTCCGAGTATCGGAACGCGACGAAACTTGGCGTAGGCCTAGATTATATGAATTAGATTTTGCGGGTAGGCTTCCGAGTGGAAATCGGGGTCGTAGGGCGCCGGTATCGCGTCGTACCATTGCGTATCTTGAAATATTCAAGATATCGCCAATGGGCCGTAAGATGGACTGGATGTCTACTTTACCTAGGTATTTTGGTAGGTACTGAACCTATAGGCTAGTATCATACTACCCTAGGGAGCACGGGTCAAAATACCAAGCGTAGGTAGGCTAACTTGATAATTGCCTAAGTTAGAATTTTACCCTTTTTAAGGGTAAAATAGGATATTGGCCTACGGCCAAGATTTGAGTTTCGAAGTCCAAGATGGACTTGGATATGGGTTGTTGTCACGCCCCTGAACCAGAATACTGGAGAGCGGGGGCAGACATAGCCAGCTACGTATAACGGAATGGAATCCATACCGCTATACGGTCACGGCTGTCTAGATATGTGAGGGTTTCACTACAATCCATCAGTCTCTTAAGGTCATAAAATAGCCTATTGTCTCAATCTCAACCAACTAATAATAATTACAAGATATCATATCTCCAAATATATAATTGTAAGGCGTCCCAAACATTACATATCCAGATGATCATGAAGCTAGTCGTTACAAAATGCGAGGACTAGCAAGAGTTCAGTCATACATGATCAACCCCCGGGGCTAGTCAATCATGTTACAGCCCGTAGGCAGACAGTAAGTAAAGCCGCAATCGAGCTAACACTTGCTCGTCGGCTAAACGCCTCAAAGAATAATTTACAATATTACAGTGGGAGAACAAAAAGAAACCCACTCGATGCCCTGGTTACGCCTGGTGACCACCATCGGGCTGGAAGACAGGTAGATCCTTTGGTACTGCTCCGGTATCTGGCCATACAAAACCAGCTGGGTCAGACCCCAGAAAGAGCAAGTGCCACAAAGGAGGCCACAAAATAAGAACCAAAGCCAGCAAATTAGCACAATAATATAATTACATAATAAGAGACAGTAATTTAAGAAAAGCATGATGGGTAATTATAAAAGACAATCTTGTATAGAATCACTAAAAGACAGGACATATGGAAAAGCATGACAGGATGATATACGATGAGATAACCATGGGACTATTCAGATAGCTAGGTTACAACCCGTAAACCAAACAAGGACCGGGGTTGTAACCCTTCGTCTGAACGGAACTTGGTTTCTCTCACCATTTATCGGCAAGATAAATATAAGAAATCAGGTCAAGTAACAATCTGGAGTGACAATCCTTATAGTGACAATCTGGAGTGACAATCCTTCAATCATTCTGGTATAATCTTACAATCAATCAATTCTAGACAATACTATACTGGACTAAACTCCATCCAAGCAGTCACGGCCAATCATTGCCTACGGCTTTCTATATTAACTAACTAGGGTTATCACAATCCTAGTTACTAGCAAGATGCAATGAGATGCTCCAAGTAGTCACAGGCCCTGCAGCTATCCAGGTTATCCAGACAATCATTATAGTGACAATCTAGAAAGTACAATACATTAGAGTGACAATAGAATTCAATCATTTAAGTGACAATGGTGGGTGCCCCACATAACAGTGGGCTGGAAATGTGCCCTACTCGTCGGCAGGCTACAAGTCCAATCATTTGCGGCCGGGATAACGGGATCGCCTGTAACTGGAGAACATCTCTTCATGACTAGTGAATTATACTAATCATTAACCTTAGTCCAATTCAGTAGGTACTCCTGACCGTGGTACTCAGGAGTCCCCTCCTAGACATGATGCAAGACATGACTGGATTATTTGTACAAGCATAATCGCCCACGGTGTCCAGATTAATTATACAGGTCATGTCATGTCAGGTAGCCGTCGCAACAGCTATATCAAGATATAACATGTCAGGTTATCAGGTCAAGTGTACTAGTCAGGAGTGCACCACGACGGGCCACTATCAGTTCATGTCAGGTTATTATGTCAGGAGTGCACCACTACGGGTTACTATCACGTCATGCTCAATTATCAATTCCAAACATATCAAATAAATTCGTGATTATCAAGTTCATAACAAAAGGCGTAAGGATATAAAATGGACGTAAAATATCTAATAAAATATCAATATACAGGGCTATAGAAGAGCCAAGCTTAAGGAAAATAAAACCAAATCTGACACGCTAACATAAGACCAAGTCAGCCAAAGGCCATACGCTCAGGCCAACCTACGCTCAGGTCAAGCCACGCTCAGGTCATACGCTTCCAAAAGGCAGCGTATGGGGTCCATACGACTCCTTGTCAAGCAAGCGAGCGTATGCGAGTCATACGCTCCCAAAAGACAGCATATGGGGTCTATACGACTCCTTGTCAAGCAAGCGAGCGTATGCGAGTCATACGCTCCCAAAAGGCAGCGTATGGGGTCCATACGACTCCTTGTCAAGCAAGCAAGCGTATGCGAGTCATACGCTCCCAAAAGACAGCGTATGGGGACTACGCTGCACTAAAGAGCGCGCGTAACTCAGTGGCACAAGCTAAAAAGCTCGTGCACTGCTCACTGTCTCCTCCAAATCAGCAAGAACTCCATGGTTGAACCCAAAGCTTCAAAAATCCATAACTTGGTCCAAACAAGTCCAAATCCGACTTTGCAAAGTTCTACCTTGGATGAAATTCAATTATCTCCAACATAAGAACATCAAAACCCATAAAAATACAACTTAAATAGATCAAAACCATGCAAAACCGAAAATAGAAGAAACTTAGATCTAGAACAATGGAGACTCCAAATCACAAAATGTCAAGTTCTAATGTTGATCACCATGGCCTAATCTAGCTAATGGACAAATAAAAAGTGGTTCTCAAGTGGTGGCAAGGTGCACTTGCCTAGACCTCTCTCTTCTCTCTTTGGTAGGTGAAGGGAGTAAATGAGGAAGAAGAAGATGAGTAATGAAGAGAGAGAAAGAAGAAATGGCAATAAATATCAAAGGTGGTGGTAGGTAGGGGGTTTATCTATGGTTCATGATGAACCAAAATAATCCCAACCGAACCAAGCCAACCCGGGCCAAGAATAAACCAAGCCAAGCCATGAAGAAAACTAAACAAGGAATCATGCAATACAAGAATAAATATGTACACGTATTCCAGAAATACGTAATACGAACCACAGGCATTACAACTCTACCCACCTTAAAAGAATTCCGTCCTCGGAATTTAATCAAGAGGCTAGAGGGGCAATGACAAGCTATACTAATAACAAGCAAGCTATACTAGACAATCAATCAATCATGCAAGCAAGGAATCGAAGGCAGGAGGTATAAGAAAGACATTATATCCCACGAGTCAAACAGGTAGGGATAACGTGATCGGATATCATCCTCACACTCCCACGTTTGACTCTCCCAAGGAGCGATGAACTCAAGCGACATGAACTAAACTGATAGTCTTGTGCTTGAGGTCTCTCTCCTTGGTCAAACAGGGACACGGGCCTATCCTCATACGAAAAGGTTGGTACCAATAATCGTTTTTGAATGATCTAGGATATGGCTCGGGTCCAGGATGTACCGTTGTAATTAGGATACATGAAATACGTCATGCACCCCGCATAATGACGGTAGAAAAGCAAGATAAGAGGACACATATACCTCTCGGTCGATTCTGAACCTGAGCCTGGGCTAGGGCAAACTGTCGCGGGTTCTGTTGCTGGCAAGTCTGGGCCTGAGTCGGCAATGGCCTCGGAAACGGGAACTGCTGTTGCTGGTGAACTGGAGCTGGTACTGGTGCTGGTGCTGGTGCTGGTGCTGGTCCCCTAACCGAGGGACTAGATACTGTCGATGCTGAATCAACTCTGAAAGGGCAGGACCCTACCCTATGATCCGGTGCTCCACACAATAAACACAATCCCAATGCCTTGCAACACTCCGCTACCACGTGTCCAGGCTTCCTACAATAAGAACAGCCTACGGCGGAAGACTGTGCTTGCTTCTGTTTTTGCTGAGGGTACGTCGGGGTTGAGTGCTGAACCGACGTAACTGAGGTTGCTTGCCTCGGAGTTCCAATAGTCAAAGCCCTAGCTGCCGGGGCTGGTGCTGAAGACTGATTCATTTGACTATGGGACCGCTTCCGACCTCCGGTCCTGTCCACTATTCTCTAGGAGGTATACTCGTGCCTCCTTGCTGCTCGCAACACCGCATCATAGGTCTGATGCTCGAACTGTTCTACTGCCAATATAATCTCCAGGTGAAGTCCCTGCTGGAACCTCTGCGCTCTGTCAAACTCGGTTGCTACCAAGGTGGGAGCAAACCGACTGAGTCTGAAAAACTCGGCCGCATAACCGTCGACCGTCCTCCCCATCTGCTTAAGATTACTGAACCTGGTCTGCAAGTCATACCGAGCCACTGCATCATAATACTTGATCTGGAACTTCTCGCTGAACACTGCCCAGGGGACAGGTGTTGCCAATCCCATTGCTTGTGCGGCCCACCAACTGCGGGCTAGATCCAATAACTGTAGGCGCACCACAGCCACCTTCTCGTCTTCTGGAGTCTTCGCGGCTTCGAGAATCACCTCTATATCCTGTAGCCAAGCATCGACAGCAATGGCATCCTCGCTGCCATCGAAGAAGGGAGGGTTCAGGTGCTTAAAACTGTTGACCGCACTGTTCCCTCGGGGTCCACTTCTATTCAGAGCATCTTCCACTGCCTGGTGCAAGGCATCGCCTCTATGATCTTGGGAAGCTAACAATGATCTGATGAGACCCACCAAAGTGCCATCATCAGGATCAGCAGGCTGGACTGGCTGAACTGGCGGCTCTCCTCCAGTAGGTACGACTCGGGAGGCTGCTCCTGAGTGGTGGGCCTGATCTTCTGGTTGCTGCTGGTCCACGGGAGGTGCTCCTCCTTGCTGATCGGCAGGTCCAGGTTCAATGCCGCTGAAGAAGACGACATGGGAACAATAAGGAAGGACCAGGACAGATCAACGATTACAAGCATGTGATCAGGACAAGAATTTTCAGGAATCAAGAGGATACGAGCAGAGATCAAGGGCGAGTACATATTGAGACATCTATTCGGTAAACCCTCACACATCTTGATTAACAAGACCTGCATGGGCCACCACTTAAACCATGTCACGCCCCTGAACCAGAATACTGGAGAGCGGGGGCAGACATAGCCAGCTACGTATAACGGAATGGAATCCACACCGCTATACGGTCACGGCTGTCTAGATATGTGAGGGTTTCACTACAATCCATCAGTCTCTTAAGGTCATAAAATAGCCTATTGTCTCAATCTCAACCAACTAATAATAATCACAATATATCAGATCTCCAAATATACAATTGTAAGGCGTCCCAAACATTACATATCCAGATGATCATGAAGCTAGTCGTTACAAAATGCGAGGACTAGCAAGAGTTCAGTCATACATGATCAACCCCCGGGGCTAGTCAATCATGTTACAGCCCGTAGGCAGACAGTAAGTAAAGCTGCAATCGAGCTAATACTTGCTCGTCGGCTAAACGCCTCAAAGAATAATTTACAATATTACAGTGGGAGAACAAAAAAAAACCCACTCGATGCCCTGGTTACGCCTGGTGACCACCATCGGGCTGGAAGACAGGTAGATCCTTTGGTGCTGCTCCGGTATCTGGCCATACAAAACCAGCTGGGTCAGACCCCAGAAAGAGCAAGTGCCACAAAAGAGGCCACAAAATAAGAACCAAAGCCAGCAAATTAGCACAATAATATAATTACATAATAAGAGACAGTAATTTAAGAAAAGCATGATGGGTAATTATAAAAGACAATCTTGTATAAAATCACTAAAAGACAGGACATATGGAAAAGCATGACAGGATGATATACGATGAGATAACCATGGGACTATTCAGATAGCTAGGTTACAACCCGTAAACCAAACAAGGACCGGGGTTGTAACCCTTCGTCTGAACGGAACTTGGTTTCTCTTACCATTTATCGGCAAGATAAATATAAGAAATCAGGTCAAGTAACAATCTGGAGTGACAATCCTTATAGTGACAATCTGGAGTGACAATCCTTCAATCATTCTGGTACAATCTTACAATCAATCAATTCTAGACAATACTATACTGGACTAAACTCCATCCAAGCAGTCACGGCCAATCATTGCCTACGGCTTTCTATATTAACTAACTAGGGTTATCACAATCCTAGTTACTAGCAAGATGCAATGAGATGCTCCAAGTAGTCACAGGCCCTGCAGCTATCCAGGTTATCCAGGCAATCATTATAGTGACAATCTAGAAAGTATAATGCATTAGAGTGACAATAGAATTCAATTATTTAAGTGACAATGGTGGGTGCCCCACATAACAGTGGGCTGGAAATGTGTCCTACTCGTCGGCAGGCTACAAGTCCAATCATTTGCGGCCGGGATAACGGGATCGCCTGTAACTGGGGAACATCTCTTCATGACTAGTGAATTATACTAATCATTAACCTTAGTCCAATTCAGTAGGTACTCCTGACCGTGGTACTCAGGAGTCCCCTCCTAGACATGATGTAAGACATGACTGGATTATTTGTACAAACACAATCGCCCACGGTGTCCAGATTAATTATACAGGTCATGTCATGTCAGGTAGCCGTCGCAACAGCTATATCAAGATATAACATGTCAGGTTATCAGGTCAAGTGTACTCGTCAGGAGTGCACCACGACGGGCCACTATCAGGTCATGTCAGGTTATTATGTCAGGAGTGCACCACTACGGGTTACTATCACGTCATGCTCAATTATCAATTCCAAACATATCAAATAAATTCGTGATTATCAAGTTCATAACAAAAGGCGTAAGAATATAAAATGGACGTAAAATATCTAATAAAATATCAATATACATGGCTATAGAAGAGCCAAGCTTAAGAAAAATAAAACCAAATCTGACACGCTGACATAAGACCAAGTCAGCCAAAGGCCATACGCTCAGGCCAACCTACGCTCAGGTCAAGCCACGCTCAGGTCATACGCTTCCAAAAGACAGCATATGGGGTCCATACGACTCCTTGTTAAGCAAGCGAGCGTATGCGAGTCATACGCTCCCAAAAGGCAGCGTATGGGGTCCATACGACTCCTTGTCAAGCAAGCGAGCGTATGCGAGTTATACGCTCCCAAAAGGCAGCGTATGGGGTCCATACGACTCCTTGTCAAGCAAGCGAGCGTATGCGAGTCATACGCTCCCAAAAGGCAGCGTATGGGGACTACGCTGCGCTAAAGAGCACGCGCAACTCAGTGGCACAAGCTAAAAAGCTCGTGCACTGCTCACTGTCTCCTCCAAATCAGCAAGAACTCCATGGTTGAACCCAAAGCTTCAAAAATCCATAACTTGGTCCAAACAAGTCCAAATCCGACTTTGCAAAGTTCTACTTTGGGTGAAATTCAATTCTTTCCAACATAAGAACATCAAAACCCACAAAAATACAACTTAAATAGATCAAAATCATGCAAAACTGAAAATAGAAGAAACTTAGATCTAGAACAATGGAGACTCCAAATCACAAAATGTCAAGTTCTAATGTTGATCACCACGGCCTAATCTAGCTAATGGACAAATAAAAAGTGGTTCTCAAGTGGTGGCACGGTGCACTTGCCTAGACCTCTATCTTCTCTCTTTGGTAGGTGAAGGGAGTAAATGAGGAAGAAGAAGATGAGTAATGAAGAGAGAAAAAGAAGAAATGGCAATAAATATCAAAGGTGGTGGTAGGTAGGGGGTTTATCCATGGTTCATGATGAACCAAAATAATCCCAACCGAACCAAGCCAATTCGGGCCAAGAATAAACTAAGCCAAGCCATGAAGAAAACTAAACAAGGAATCATGCAATACAAGAATAAATACGTACACGTATTCCAGAAATACGTAATACGAACCACAGGCATTACAGTTGTAAGGGTTGGTAATGATTAGAAATAGTCGCCTAGACCTAGTTTTGACCTCGGTTGACCACGGTTGACTTTTTAGACCAAAAGTCAACTATGGGTCAATACTTTACCCAATTTAGTCCCAAATTCCATTAAACTTGGATAGTTGACCAAAAGTCAACTATTAGTCACCAGTGACCTAGGGTTGTCCTAGGGTTGACCTAGAGTTGACCTAGAGTTGACCAGAGTTGACCCGATAACCAAAAGTCAACGGTAAGTCAACTTTCGACCTAGTTTGATTCGGATTGACTTCCAATGTCCTTCTATGACCAATGTAGACCTAACTAGACCTGTCTTGACCTAGTATGACTTTGTTAGGCCTAATATGACTTAGATTAACCCTGTACCATCTAGTTTGACCTTGTTTGACCTAGACTGACTTAGTTTGACGTGTCTTGACCTATTTTGACTCAGTATGACTTAATTTCACTTCCAAACCATTATATTGATATAGTATTCTATCTATAGGTCCTCGAGGCACTGATCTTGGACTCAGTCAACTTATCCATCACAGTACAGGTGAGTACATTCTCTGATAATATTTCGGTTTTATGATATCGTCTTTGTTTCTAGTATTTAGTGTAGATTATCCTTGTTCTCTTGACACATTGTTCACACGGATTGATATTTGTCTGGATCCCGTCATAAGATATTATTCCTCTTATATATGGTATACACTGGGCAAGTCTTTATTGTTATTGTTCATTGTATAGATACGATTCTTGCGTAGGCTCGCGACCTCCTCAGAGAATACGTATCATGACGTGTCATGACTGGATCCACCATATTAGTCAGGGATGGGGGTATTAGCGTAGATATGTGATCAATACCCCACATATATCATTGTATCATCATTGCATAGTGTTAATCATATACTCACGTATGATTAGCCAGGCCAAACATTGTATCAAGTTCTAAGCCGATCACATGTTGAAACTAATACTAAACTCACATAGATATAGTTCCAGATTGTTGTACATGATTTATACTGTTTTCCTGTTCTTACATTCAGATTACAGCCTTGACATGCCTTACCATGATTTATGTACACATTATTTACTTCGTAGATTCTCTCTATTTACTGCTACATTTTCAATATCGTCTAACTAGAATTATTATTTGAGATTTGTGCTCGTTCCATCCTGACTGGATATGGTGACAAAATTTTACAGATTGTGGCGAAGAGGATTGTCCTACCTACTATGGTCCGGTTGATGTAGTGGGCGTAGACTTGGAGACCGTGGTTCAGCATGGCTTAGCTCCGCCCGACGAGCCTCTAGCTTAGTTTAATTAGACTAGACATTTTGGACTGGACCTTGTCTCCAGCTTACTACTTGTTATTATATTATATTTTGGGATTGTATTAGAGACTTGGACTTAGACTTGTATATTATTTGTGATGGACTTGACAGGTTATATTTTATAGTCTTGTTGTCTTTATCTTTCAGTTTTTACTTATTATCTTAGAGTTGTGATTGAGTACTCATATATATTCAATGCTTGTCCTCCGTTCGGAGTTGACCATATTCTCGACAGGTTTTGATATATATATATATATAAACTGTTTAGAGTAGAAAACCTACAGCGTTCCACGTCATTTTTACGGTGAGGGCTGGGCGTTGTTACGTGCACGTGCCCTTATAGCGGGTGCAGGTCGTGACACGTTTTAATGGTGGCCCACACAGGTCCTGAAGTCGCAATTAGTGCGATGTTGTAGTGGCGCTCGACTTAGAGTGCTATTACGAGCCTGCGATACGTATCTAGGATAGGCTATAGGCTAAGAGTACTCAATCACAGTAGGATCTTTTCTTGCTTATCTTGCTTACCGTCTTTGATATTGATTTACTGCATTCTAGTTGTCCTCCTTTGATATAATCCTTCATGTGCCATATTGATATCTTCTTTTCAATCTGTCTCCAGGATGGTTATGACTCATTCTCCCGGTGAGGAGCACGGGAAGACGGAGAGGTCCGCTACCTCTGGCGTACAGGCTCCGGTCACTTCTCCTGCAGATGGGACTTCTGTTGGGATTCTCGGAGGTACTCTTCCAACGCTCTCGATGACCGTCCCTGGGGTCACTACGGGTGCTCTTCCTACAGTGCCGGGGGCCGCGACGGGAGCTGTCGGGGGCGTTCTTCCCCCTCCTCCTCAGCAGGGGACTCCTCCGCCGGTGATGGGAGCTGTTCTTCCACCTCCACCTCCCCTGCCTACAGATATGAGGCAGATGCTTACCTTCCTTCAGCAGATGATGGAGACTCAGAGAGCCCAGGTCGAGGCTCAGCAGAGGCAGACAGACGCGATGCGTCAGGGCATGGAGGATGCCCATCAGTTGGCCCTTGCAGCCGTGGAGCAGAGGGCTCCGCATCATGGAATGCGTCCGAGGTACGGAGATATCCAGGACTTCAAGAAGCTCGGACCCCGTGACTTTAGCGGGACCGAGGGTGTGGTCTATGCAGATGATTGGTTCGAGGATATCGAGCGACAGATGAGGGCCTCCCGTCTGTGAGGGACTGTCCCACAGCATTCAACCGGACCGGAGCAACTCAGCAAAGAGCTCCTCTACCCACTCAGCAGCAACGATTCAGACAATATCAGCAGAAGACCGGGCGAGCTTTTGCCCTAGCAGCAGACGAGCAAGAACCGGAGCAGGAACCCACCGCTGATGTCATCACAGGTTCCATTTATGTATTTTTATATCCTGCTCTAGCATTATTTGATTCGGGTACATCACACAGTTTCATATCATCAAAGTTTATTTCTGCACACCACTTAGATACGGGACTTAGCAAGATAATTAGTAGAGTTATGACTGGTGGTGGACCCATACCCATCATCGAGGCTTGTAACTATCCCATAACTATCTCAGGCCACAAGTTCTTAACACCCTTACTTATGATGCCCTTGCCCAACTATGATGTAGTCCTAGGGATGGACTGGTTAAGTGAGCAGCATGTGCTGATAGATTGTCACAGAGGATGTGTAATCTTTAGCCCACCAGGAGAACCGGAGTTTGAAATCTCTCGAGCTC
The DNA here is from genome assembly GCA_029216955.1 of Iris pallida. Taxonomy (NCBI): domain Eukaryota; kingdom Viridiplantae; phylum Streptophyta; class Magnoliopsida; order Asparagales; family Iridaceae; genus Iris; species Iris pallida. Next base: position 4,263,795 of record JANAVB010028200.1, on the reverse strand, counting down.
CGGAAGACATGAAGAGTGTTATCTACTCCTCTATCATCGAAGAACCCGGGCCTCCTCATCCTATTATAGCAAAATTCATAGACGTCTTTCCAGATAGTCTTTCGGGATTGTCGCCAGATCGAGGTATGGAATTCTCCATCGATCTAGTACCCGGCTCTTCTCCTATTTCTCGGGGATGCTACAGAGTCAATCCCAAGGAGGCAAAGAAGATGAAGGACCAGATTTACGAACTGAAGGCACATAGATTTATCAGAGACGGGGCTTCACCCTGGGGAGAACCAGTTTTGTTCGTGCCCAAGAAGGATGGAACCATGCGGATGTGCATCGATTACCGGGCGCTGAACAACATCACCATCAAGAATAAGTACCCTATGCCCCGGATCGACGACCTGTTTGATCAACTGAGTGGAGCTAAGGTATTTTTGAAGATGGATCTCAGGTCTGGCTACCATCAAATCAAGGTCAGGAAGGAGGATATTCCAAAGACGGCGTTCAACACCAAATACGGTCAGTATAAATTTTTGGTCATGCCGTTTGGATTGACGAATGCTCCTGCAGTATTTATGAACCTTATAAAAAAGTTCTTCCATGAATATCTGGATCAGTTTGTTGTTGTCTTCATTGACGACATTCTGATCTACTCGATGACTGAAGAAGAGCATGAAGAGCACCTGAAGAAAGTTCTGGGAACTCTAAGGAAGGAGACGCTCTATGGTAAGCTATCTAAATACGAATTCTTCTTAGATAAAGTGGATTTTCTTGGCCATGTTGTCCCAGGAGAAGGAATTTTGGTGGATCCAATGAAGATAGCTGCTATTGAGAAGTGGACTGTACCAAGTTCAGTGGCAGAAATCAGAAGTTTCTTGGGTTTAACTGGCTACTACCAGAAGTTTGTGAAGGATTTCTCCAGGATTGCTAAACTAATGACGAAGCTTACTAGGAAGAACGAAGAATTCATTTGGTCTGAAGCTTGCCAGTCAGCATTTGAAGAACTGAAGAAGAGGCTTACAACGGCGCCGATACTTGCGCTACCCTCAGGTACAGGCGGTTTTTCAATTTATAGTGATGCTTTCGGTAAGGGATTGGACTGCGTTCTTCAACAACACGGGAAAGTAATTGCTTACGCATCTAGGCAATTACGGACTCATGAGAAAAACTATCCCACACATGTTGGAGCTTGCAGCGGTGATATTTGCATTGAAGCTATGGAAGCACTACCTTTATGGAGAGAGAGTGAAAATATTTACAGACCACAAAAGTCTTAAATATGTTTTCACTCAGAAGGATCTGAACATACGACAGAGACGATGGCTGGAGCTGATGAAGGATTTCGACATCAACATGCAGTATCATCCGGGTAAGGCTAATGTTGTTGTAGATGCACTTAGTCGATACCCGATGGCAATGTTCTTAACAAAGGAACGTCATTTGCTGGAGGACATGAAAAAGCTTGGACTGGAGATTGTACTGCCCGAAGAAGAAATGAAGAAACTGGAAAAAGAAGCCATTGTACCAGGAGCTGATTCAACCATAATGCAGTTGCAAGTGCGTTCAAGTCTAATAGAGAGAGTCAAGGAGGCACAATTCCAAGACGAGACACTTTACAAACTCAGAGATCAAGTGCTGGCAGGAATACTTGAAGGATTCTCAATCGCCAGCGACGGAGCACTGAGGAATGGTACGAGGCTGTGCGTACCAACTGGCGAACTGAGGAACGAGCTGATGTAAGAAGCGTACTAGTCACAGTATTCCATACATCCAGGAGCCAACAAAATGTATCGGGATATGCGTACTATAGTGTGGTGGTACGGAATGAAGAAGGACGTATCCAGATATGTGTCTAGATGTTTAATTTGTCAACAAGTGAAAGCTAGCAGACAGAGACCAGCAGGACTATTGCAGCCGCTAGACATCCCGGAGTGAAAATAGGAGCACATAACGATGGACTTTGTGTCAGGACTGCCTCGATCCCACGGAGGGAAGGATGCCATTTGGATTATCGTGGACCGACTGACGAAGTCAGCTCACTCTATCCCCTTCAAGGTTGGTCTATCCACCGAGAAGTTGGCAGTACTGTACATGCGGCACATCTACCATATTTATGGAGTTCCGATAAGTATTATGTCTGACAGGAATACCAGGTTCACCTCTTACTTCTGGAAGAGTTTGTATGACAGTTTGGGAACGCAACTGAAGTTCAGCACTGTCTACCATCCCCAGACTGACGGACAATCAGAGAGAACAATCCAGACGTTAGAAGATATGCTGAGATCCTGCATCTTAGAATTTGGAGGGTCTTGGGAAGACCATTTGCACTTAGTAGAGTTCTCTTACAACAACAGCTACCAAGATAGCATCGGTATGACACCGTTCGAGGCACTCTATGGACGTCGTTATCGCACTCCACTTGCTTGGGATGACGTTGGAGAACGAGTATTGCTGGGATCTGAGATGGTGACCGATACAGTAGAGAAGGTAAAGATGATCAGAGACAAGCTCGGGATTACCTAGGACAGACAGAAGCATTGGGCCGATAGCAGTCGACGGCCGTTGGAGTTTGAAGAAGGTGACAGTGTGTTCGTGAAGATCTCTCCTACCAGAGGAACCATCCGTTTCGGCAGAGCAAGAAAGCTGAGCCCCAGGTATATTGGTCCTTTCAAAGTACTTAACAGGATTGGAGAAGTGGCTTATCGGGTGGCTCTACCCCCAAGTCTCGAAGGCGTCCACAACGTCTTCCACGTTTCGCAGCTGAGACGCTACATCCCGGACCTGAGCCACATCGTAGACCATTTGGAGCTGGAAATTGGACCCAGCCTCACAGTGCCAGAGAAGCCAGTGGCAATATTGGACAGAGGAGAGAAGAGAACCAGGACCTCTGTGACGCTGATAGTCAGAGTCATGTGGCGGCACAACTCACCAGACGAGTCGACCTGGGAGCGAGAAGACAAGATGCGAGAGCAGTATCCGTATCTGTTTGAGACTTGAGGTAACCCCTATCCTGCCTTTAATTTCGAGGACGAAATTTTCTAAGGAGGGAAGATTGTGAAACCCAGAATTTAGATTTAATAAATTTGTAATTTATTATTATTATTATATAACATTATTATTATATTATGGGTTCGAAATTATTTTCAAAAATAAACTGGGATTTTTGTTTGCGAGACCCGAGCTTGGACCAGTTCGAACCCGAAACCATCTTTTCCCTCTCTTCTAAAAACCTTAATTACTATTCACATGTTAGTAATAATAGAAGAAAAGAAAAAAAAATTATATAATAAAATCAAATGTGCACACGTGGGCTTGGTCACCCACGACCAGGCCAAGTACCTATTCTTCTGCACCTATCCCCTCTCCTACTACAACTCCTCACCACCTCTTTCTTTCACAAAAAAAATACTTATAACCACCACCACCATCATGTTCTCACAGAACCCCTCACTTTTCCTCTCACACTCTCTCTCTCACGAGCACACTCCAGCTCTCTTCTCCCCCTCTTTCTCAACTCCGTGCCCTAGCCCAAACTTTCGGCCAACCGAGCCTCCCCCAAGCCCCAACCTCCGCCGGCCCCGATCTTCCCGAGCGCCGCCCCGGCTCGTCCAGCCGCCCGCGGCTCCGCCCGCAGCCACTCCCCCTCCAGCCTCCACGCCGCCCGCCGGTTCCCAGCGCCGGCGCCCGTCTCCGGCCTCCGCCGGACCTTCCCGCGAGTCTTCCGCGCCCCGATGATCCGACAAGCGCTGTCCAGCGCTGTCTTAGGGTTTTCAAAACTGGCTGTCCGTATTTTTCCGTGCCCCGATCTCCGGATCCCGCTGTCCAGCGCAGCCGTACCCCGGTGATGCGCTATCCCGAGCCGATCCACTGTTTGCGAGTTCCTTTCCTTTCTTTATTTCATCTGAGAGCTCTAGCCGAGCAACCCAGGGTATAATTTCGTATTCCCATTCCCGTTTCCGTAGTCGATGATGTGATTGGTCCCCGATTCCTTCCCGGGAATTCGGTTTTGTGGGCGTAATGGTTTCGGAGTTTCCGAAATTGTTTCTGTGATGTTCTGTGGTTATTTCGAATTTTTTCAAAATGTGCTATTCTGGATTTTGGGTGCTGTGGTGTTCCGATTTCATTTCAGGATTTTCGATTTTATTTCGGGTTTCCGATTTAGCTTCGGAAATGATTCTGTGAATTTAATTTTTATGTAAAAATGGTTTTGGAAGTTAAAATTTTGGGTTTTCCCTGGTTTGGGATAATTGTTGGAGTTATCAGCGCATTTTTTCCAGTTTTGGGTTGTCCTAGATAAGGAGATGCTGCCCAATTTTTCGGAAATATTTTTAAAACGGATTTTTGTATAAAATTAGGGATTTGAAAATCGGACTTTTGTAAAACGTTTATATATTGGATTTGCCGGCTTTCGGATTTATGGATTTCTGTACCACCATTTAGGCGACGACCTTATAGGTCGAATGAGCCTGGCGAAGCGCAAACGCTACAGGGTTCCTGTACGTTGAGGCGCTAGCCAATAATATGACAATTGGACCAAGTCTGAGACTCATATAATTATTATCTTTAATTTATATTTATTATTTTAGTACGGGTACAGCTGTTAGTATTTTTGTTGCAGGACTTCGGCCTGCTGAATGGACCGCTTTCCGGCGTTCAGGATTCACCCAAGTTTTATTATTATTCCTAAAATTCATTTATGTAAATAAATGTAAGGGCATAAGCCAGTTTTCTATTTTTTTACTGCGATCCTGTATTGTGTAGCGTAGCTTTTCTTGATTTTCTGAGTTATTGTTTTGGCTTTAAACGCGTAGATTATTAAAATAAGTATTAATTAATAAGGTTTTCTCATAGTAAATAAATTAGTAAAATTACAAGTTTGTTATTTAAACAAATTCACATTATTTTCATCTAAAAAAAGTATTAGTTTTTGTCACCCTCATTTCCCGTATTTCCCGTATTTCGTATTTATACTCGTATCTAGATTTTGGCATGTATTTTATTTTTCTCGACTTGTGGAATTTCGGTATTTCTCGTATTTTGGGTTTTGGCTTGGCTCGGTTTTATTGGGGATGGTTCATTTTGGTTCGGTTTTATGTGTTGGAACACCCTAGACCTATGCTACACCCTCAACACACCACAACTCCCCCACTTTATAACACCACCTACCACTCTCTCTCCTCATAACTTCCACCATTAATTTCCTTCTTCTTCTTCTTCTCCTTCCTCCACAACTCTCCTAACCCTAGGCAAGTGCATCTTGCCACTACATAAGAACCCTATTTTCTTTGTCCATTTGCTAGATTAGGACATGGAGACAAACATTAGAACTTGGGTTTTTGCGATTTGGAGCCTCCTTTGTTATAGATCTAAGTTATTTCTATTTTCGGATTTTGCATGGTTTGAGCTACTTAAGTTGGATTTTATGGGTTTTTGATGTTTCTATGTGGAAGAGCTTTCAGTTTCACCCAAGTTGGAACTTGGAAATCTGGATTTAGAGTTCGGATGGCCAAGTTATGATGCTTTGAAGTTTTAGTTTCAGTCATGTGTTCTTGCTGTTTGGAGAAGACAGTGAGCAGTGTGCAGAGCTGTTTAGCTACGCACACTGAGCTACGCGCGCTCTTTAGCGCTGCGTATGCAGGCTTGAGTGCACTTCCTGTTGGAAGCGTGTCTCCTTGAGCGTGCGTGACTTTCACACATTGCTCCCTGTAGCGTGCGTGACTTTCACGTACACTGCTCCCTTGAGCGTGCGTGACTTTCACGCAGCTGCTCCCTTGAGCGTGCGTAACTTTCACACACTGTTCCCTGTAGCGTGCGTGACTTTCACACACTGCTCCCTGTAGCGTGCGTGACTTTTCACCCACACTGCTCCCTGTAGCGTACGTGACTTTCACATACGCTGCCCCCCCTGAGCGTGCGTGACTTTTCATGTACGCTGCCCCTGAGCGTGCGTGACTTTTCACGCAGCTGCCCCTTGAGCGTGCGTGACTTTTCACCTACGCTGCCCCCTTGAGCGTGCGTGACTTTCACATACGCTACCTTCCTGCGTGCGTGTTATAATGCTTATGCATTCCTCCTGCGTGCGTGCTTTTGTGCGTACGCATCCCCTGACCCGTATTTTGATATTTTATTAGATATTTCATGCCCATTTTATATCCTTACGCCTTTTGTCATGAACTTGATTTTACTTAATATGTTGGAATGACTATGGTACATGGCTTGGTATGACAAGGAACTAGCATAACACGACAGTGACCCGTAGTGGTGCACTCCTGACATGACCAACATGACTTGATAGTGGCCCGTGGCGGCGCACTCCTGACTTGACATGACTTGATAACTTAACTTGACTTGCCTTGACACCGTGGGTGGTTCTTTTGCTTGCTTGTTAAAATCCACTTGTCCTGTGTTGCATCATGTCTAGGATGGGACTCCTGAGTACCACGGTCAGGAGCTCCTACTAAAATGGATTAAGGTTAATAACTAGAATAACACAGTAGTCATGAAGAGATGACACAGTTACAAGCAATCCTGTTACCTGGGCGCTCTTGGGATCTGTAGCCTGCCGTCGAGTAGGGCACATTTCCAGCGCACCGTCGAGTGTTGCACCCTCTAAGTCACCTAAGGGTATATTTGTCTTCTGGGCGATGTACCCACCTGAATTCAACCCTAATCTTTCGTCCTGGGTAGCCTGGATGGTCTGCAGGGCTTATGGCTGTGGAACAATCTCACTGCATCTTGTTAGTAATTAGGCCTGTGATAACCCTAGTTAGTTAAAGTAGTAAGCCGTAGGATCTGCTTGGCCGTGATTGATTGAATGAGGTATAACCAGTTTAGCCATGTCTTGATCCCGTACAAGATTATTTTCTGTCTTGATTTCTTGCATTATTATCTTGCCGATAAATGGTGGGAAACCAAGCTCTGTTCAGATGAAGGGTTACAACCCCGGTCCTTGTTGGTTTACGGGTTGTAACCTGGCTATCGGAATAGTTCCATGGTTATCTCGTCGTATATCATCCTGACATGTTTTCGTAATTTCAGTTTTAATATTAGATTTTCGGTGCTGATTGCTGGCTTTTGTTCTTATTTCGTGGCCCTCCTTGTGGCACTTGCTCTTTCTGGGGTTGACCCAGCTGGTTTTGTGTGGCCAGATTTTGGAGCAGCTCCCGAGGATCTACCAAGATTCCAGCCCGATGGTGGCGACTTGAAGGAACCCGGGCTACGAGTGGGTTTTCTATTTTGTTCGCTCACTCTATTGTAAATTTATTCTTTTGAGGCGTTTAGCCGACGAGCACCTGTTAGCTCGGAGCACTTTTACTTACTGTCTGCCTACGGGCTGTAAACATGATTAACAAATCCTAGGGTTGATCATGTATGACTTAACTCTTGCTAGTCCTAGCATTTTGTACGACTAGCTTCATGATCAGCTGATATGTAATATTTGGAACGCCTTTTATTGTATATTTAATGATCATACATCTTGTACTTATATTACTTGCTTGAGATTGAGACAATAGGCTTGACCTTAAGAGACTGTTGGCTTGTAGTAAACCCTCATATCTAGACAGCCGTGACCGTATAGTTGAGATGTATTCTATTTCAATATACGTAGCTGGCTATGTCTGCCCCCGCTCTCCAGTATTCTGGTTCTGGGGCGTGACATGGTTTAAGTGGTGGCCCATACAGGTCTTGTCAATCAAGAAATGTGAGAGGTTTACCGAATAGATGTCTCAATCAGTATTCGCCTTTGATCTTCGCCCGTATTTTCAAATCCCTGAAATTCTTGCCCTGATTACATGCTTGTATCATTGATCGGTCCTGGTCCTTCCTTATTGTTTCCCTGTGTCGTCTTCTTCAGCGGCACTGTACCTGACCCTGCCGATCAGCAAGGTAGAGCACCTCCCATGGGCCAGCAGCAACCTGGAGATCAAGCCCAGCATTCCGGAGTAGCCTCCAGAGTGATACCTACTGGAGGAGAGTCACCAGTTCGGCCCGTCCAACCCGCAGAGCCAGATGATGGTACCTTAGTAGGCCTCATCATAACCTTGATAGCTTCCCAGGATCGTCGAAGCGACACCCTGCACCAGACAGTTCAAGATGCTTTGACCCGAGGCGGACATCCAGGGAACCAGGCGGCCAACAGCTTCAAGCGATTGAACCCTCCTTTCTTCGACGGCACCGAGGATGCGATTGCCGCGGATGCATGGCTTCAGGATACCGAGGTGATTCTGGAAGCAGCCAGGACACCCGAGAATGAGAAGGTGGCGGTGGTACGCCTGCAGTTGTTGGATTTAGCTCGCAATTGGTGGGCGGCACAAGCCATGGGATTAGTGGCACCCATTGCTTGGGCAGTGTTTAGAGAGAGATTCCAGACGAAGTATTTTGATGCTGTGGCTCGGTACGATCTGCAGACCAGATTTACCAACTTGAAGCAAGGAGGCAGAACAGTTGACAGTTATGCATCGGAGTTTTCTAGGCTCAGTAGGTTTGCCCCCACCTTGGTGGCAACCGAGCTCGATAGAGCCCAGCGGTTCCAGCAGGGACTGCATTTGGAGATCTTGTTGGCAGTTGAGCAGTTCGAGCACCAGACGTTCGATGCGGTCTTGAGAGCAGCTAGGAGGCATGAGTACACCTCCCAGAGGATCGTGGATAGGACCGGAGGTAGGAAGCGGTCCCATAGTCAGATGCACCAGTCATCAGCTCCAGCCCCGGCAGCTAGGGGATTGACCATTGGAACTTCGAGGCGGGCGGCCTCAGTTGTCACGACCCGTTACCCAAATTGTTGGGCCGGGCCGAGCCATGTCCAGCCTACGCTTGGTAAATCGTAGTAAGCTGTTCTAAGAATAGACAATAAATAATCTAAGCTACTAACAGTTCTAAAATCATATTTAAATGTTCATCACAACACAGCATCTATAAGCGAAGGTAACATAAGTACAGACTTAATAATACATAACCAAAGAATCTAACTGGAGACAAAGTCCAGTATCCAAATATAAGAACATACCAAAGTCTCAGTCTCAAAACACATAAAAATAACTAAGCAAGGTTCCCCGCTGGGGCCTCTACTGGAGCTAAGGCCAGGTCCTCAATGCAGTACCATAACATGTAACACACAGCGTTTCCTTCTCGAAAAGTATACCTACAACGTTATCCTGTCAGGACGGGAGCAAGTACAACCTCTACAACTAAAGTACTGAACATATAATGAAAGAGATGTACAACAAGAAACATGGTGTGATAAGTCTATAAAACAGAAAATACTAGAAACATGGCCTCATGGTACAACTGGGATCACAATACCATAGTAACACAGGGAACATGGCATATCTGGAATCCTGGTATATCTCGTAATCTATCATGGCAAGGATACATATGTCATAGAGACAGATGTATATGTAATGTTTAAAACTGTAGCAAGTACGTGATCGGTCAATAGATGTACAATGTGCTGGAGGACACATAATGAAATGTACATACGTACAAGTTAACAAGCATAAATGTACATCCGTACAGACATGCGGGGTAATGGCCTGCGGCAAGGCAATGCATATAGAATGCGACCGAGCTCGCTACTGTAGGGGGGTCGTGATCACGTACAATACTATCAGTTTCCCCATAACCCATATTCTAATCATGTGAGAGATACAAGAACAGTAAAAGCATGTGAGAAATACTGGGAGCAGTATAAGCACGGCAGGTACTGGGAGCAGTACAAAACATGTGAATACTCAGAGCCGTATAAAGCATAGTGAAACATGTGCTGAGAACCAGTAAGAAGCATGTGAAGATATGATAACTGTCATAAGCATAGTAGGGACCAATTTAATGTAACATGTGAAGATTTAACTTGCAGTTATTCAGAAAGCAGTATTTTAACAGGGTTAATACATGTTCTAGCATTAAAAGACAGTAAATGAGTGTGTAGATGTACTTGCCTCGAGCAAAGCAAGAATACTAGTACGAAGATATAGATGTCCGGTGTCCTGTCAATAATGATATACAACTCAGTTCTAAGCTATGATCAACAATATACTAGTGGTGTGACACGACTCCTAACTGGATACTAACTAAGTGGGGACCTAGCATAGAAGTCTAATGTGAAGTGCCACTATACACAAACTAACTTCCTGGGGTCTTTACACTAGTGCGGGATGATGTCCAATATGACTAAAACACAAAACAACACAAAAAGTTGCAAGCCGTAATTATTCAATAATTAAATCTACTGTACACTATGTTCCAACAATTTTAGAGATAGACAAAAAGCCTAAATATATATAAAATAAAGTACCAAAATAATCCTTGTTAATTATAGAAATTAATACTAATTTTTCTGGGATTTATAAACCTTCATAAATAATTATTAAAAATCAGCAAACATAAATATACTAAAAATGAGTTCTGTTTTCCTATTTTTATAAAATACCAAAAGTACTTATTAAATACTAGAAAAACTATAATAAATTATCCAAATTAAGATAGTATTTAAATATAATTTTTTTTTCCAAGATTTTTACAGCAATTAAAATATATATAAAAATTCAAAACCGGAAAGTAACAATATCAAAAAAAATAATTAATTATAAAATAATGATGATACATAATCAAAATCTACAGATGTCGTCGGATGATAAAATAAATATCACCAATGTGTCCAGAACGGTCAAATCAGCTAGGATAGCCTACCCATAAGTCCAATTTGGACACAGGGGCAAAACGGTAATTTCGGGTCAAAATAATGTCCGCCGTTGGACACACTTTGCACCGAAAAACGTGTCGGAATAGAAGTCTACAAAACCTAGCAAATTATATGTCCACGAATCTAGAATGATGATACGAACCCAACGGTATGTCCAAAATGGAATTCCGATGTGCCGATCTCAAAATGATACGTTGACGCGACACTTGGTATCCCTAACGCTCCAGAAGTCAAAGTCACGGAAAGGTACAATAATGATGAAAACAATTAAATAAATAAAATATTTATCGATAATAATTCATTTAGAAAAATTTAAAACAGCCCTGAAATTCAGGGGGCTTACATCCTACCCACCTTACAAAAATTTCGTCCTCGAAATTAAAAATCATCCAACCAGTCAAACTATAATATGTAGCTGCTCTGGCTACGATAGTCAATCTGCTACTCTTGTAATCATCTCTTCCGTTTCTCTTTACAATCTTTTTGGTTCAGGTTCAATCAAAGTCCTTCTATCATAAACTACGCCATACATCCTTTAGAATCTTCCGTACTAACATGAAACATTTATGTATACCCTAAACTATAGGTCATTCTCTGGGTATGTCTATAAACCTATAATGCTTAATCATCAATCATATTTTCAACCTCAATTGTAAATACTGGATTACCTTATTATATCCTAAGTATCCTTATTTCATCAATCCACAGTTCCTTAGTATCATTTATCGCCAATCCTTTCCTACAGTTTCTCTTTGAAATTATACGTTCAATTCTTATCCTTGGCGTGGTGCCTTCTTCTTTTTACTCAACAAGTCCTCCGAATATAAATCCTCGATTTCAAACTCCCGATTTATTAATTACCATTGTACATATGCCTTTGTCTTGTTCCATGTCTTTTTAACTGATATTTTCCCGATCTCGTATACAATACGATAACTCATTCTAATTTATTCCATATCAATCCACGTATCGATCTACCCTCTAATCACATGTAATTAGCTATGGATAACCCATAATCACTTGGTCATCAAAGTCATTTAATGCTCAATCCTCAAATTCTAAGCATAAGATTCTAATCCTCAATCCATAGTCATAACAATATAATATCTCATTTCTCCATCTTAGATACCCTATCATCAAGTCATACTATCAATACAATCGTTCTTAATGGTTTCCAAGTCTGCTACAGTCAGTCACCTATACTTGTCCCATAAGCTTAATCTAACCAATCCCTAGGAAAAGTACTTATCACAAACACACAATACATTTATAGTTATACTACAGGATCAGTCAACAAGGTTTGGCTATTTCGGTCATCTATCAAATAGAAGGTTACAAAGCCTAAAACTGGGTCAAGCAATCCATAACAGTGTCCAAACAAGTTTACAGGGTCAAGCAAGACAGAAAAGTTTATTGGAATATCTCCAAGAATGGTACAAAGACAACGAGATGTATAACGGAAAGGACTACCAAAGAGGTTAACGAAGAAGAGTTTAGTCAAGTCATAGGAAAGATGGAACACAAAAATAATTATGTCCAAAAGATAACGCGAAAGCAATCCTATTGGAGAGTCTTAGAGAACCTATAATTCTAGTTGCAGATGTAGATAGGGCAAAGTTAATCAAGACGGGGAAGAATAATGATAAGAACTTATTCTTGCTCAATCGGTCATAACGAAGTGAACCAAGCTGAGATATGATCTGATAACCATATACGTCTTCCTGAAATCATGTTGCCAGAATTCTCGCCACACCAGTAAGCTTATATACAATAAACGATAGAGTCATAACTATGGTATACACCCTATAATCATATTATCTAGAATCCTCGCCACGCCAACCGGTATGGCTGCGAGAAAATCTAAATTCTATGAATAGGATAGTATATCCGAAATCAGGCTCTATGTTTTTATCATACCAGCTAATATGGCTGCGATAAATTCTAAACTCCATAACTAAAGCAGACATTTACCCTATCAGGATATATAACAACTCAATCCACAAAATTTATCACGATGCAAGATCAAAGTTAACAACGAAAATCAGAAATTAAATTCAACAATGAATTTAAGGAAAAGCAAATGAAATTAAGTGGAAACAGATTTCTAGGTAAGATTAGAGTGAGATTAGAGTGAGGTCCTCAGGGGTCATCCCAAGGGTACAAACTTGGTCTAAATTGACCCACTGAAATACAAACAAGAGACTAAATACAGTTAACGGTCCTATGCTGTGACGAGTTCTCCTATGTTGTACTCCTAGAAATCCTCTAGGTGTTCTAAATGTTATCCTAGTGTTATCGAGTTATCCTAGATCCTAATTGCAGGCATGCTTGGTACAATAACGTAACCAAACAATTTGGTCGAGACCTGCATGGGCCGCCGAAAAAAATATGTCACGACCCGTTACCCAAATTGTTGGGCCGGGCCGAGCCATGTCCAGCCTACGCTTGGTAAATCGTAGTAAGCTGTTCTAAGAATAGACAATAAATAATCTAAGCTACTAACAGTTCTAAAATCATATTTAAATGTTCATCACAACACAGCATCTATAAGCGAAGGTAACATAAGTACAGACTTAATAATACATAACCAAAGAATCTAACTGGAGACAAAGTCCAGTATCCAAATATAAGAACATACCAAAGTCTCAGTCTCAAAACACATAAAAATAACTAAGCAAGGTTCCCCGCTGGGGCCTCTACTGGAGCTAAGGCCAGGTCCTCAATGAGTACCATAACATGTAACACACAGCGTTTCCTTCTCGAAAAGTATACCTACAACGTTATCCTGTCAGGACGGGAGCAAGTACAACCTCTACAACTAAAGTACTGAACATATAATGAAAGAGATGTACAACAAGAAACATGGTGTGATAAGTCTATAAAACAGAAAATACTAGAAACATGGCCTCATGGTACAACTGGGATCACAATACCATAGTAACACAGGGAACATGGCATATCTGGAATCCTGGTATATCTCGTAATCTATCATGGCAAGGATACATATGTTATAGAGACAGATGTATATGTAATGTTTAAAACTGTAGCAAGTACGTGATCGGTCAATAGATGTACAATGTGCTGGAGGACACATAATGAAATGTACATACGTACAAGTTAACAAGCATAAATGTACATCCGTACAGACATGCGGGGTAATGGCCTGCGGCAAGGCAATGCATATAGAATGCGACCGAGCTCGCTACTGTAGGGGGGTCGTGATCACGTACAATACTATCAGTTTCCCCATAACCCATATTCTAATCATGTGAGAGATACAAGAACAGTAAAAGCATGTGAGAAATACTGGGAGCAGTATAAGCACGGCAGGTACTGGGAGCAGTACAAAACATGTGAATACTCAGAGCCGTATAAAGCATAGTGAAACATGTGCTGAGAACCAGTAAGAAGCATGTGAAGATATGATAACTGTCATAAGCATAGTAGGGACCAATTTAATGTAACATGTGAAGATTTAACTTGCAGTTATTCAGAAAGCAGTATTTTAACAGGGTTAATACATGTTCTAGCATTAAAAGACAGTAAATGAGTGTGTAGATGTACTTGCCTCGAGCAAAGCAAGAATACTAGTACGAAGATATAGATGTCCGGTGTCCTGTCAATAATGATATACAACTCAGTTCTAAGCTATGATCAACAATATACTAGTGGTGTGACACGACTCCTAACTGGATACTAACTAAGTGGGGACCTAGCATAGAAGTCTAATGTGAAGTGCCACTATACACAAACTAACTTCCTGGGGTCTTTACACTAGTGCGGGATGATGTCCAATATGACTAAAACACAAAACAACACAAAAAGTTGCAAGCCGTAATTATTCAATAATTAAATCTACTGTACACTATGTTCCAACAATTTTAGAGATAGACAAAAAGCCTAAATATATATAAAATAAAGTACCAAAATAATCCTTGTTAATTATAGAAATTAATACTAATTTTTTTGGGATTTATAAACCTTCATAAATAATTATTAAAAATCAGCAAACATAAATATACTAAAAATGAGTTCTGTTTTCCTATTTTTATAAAATACCAAAAGTACTTATTAAATACTAGAAAAACTATAATAAATTATCCAAATTAAGATAGTATTTAAATATAATTTTTTTTTCCAAGATTTTTACAGTAATTAAAATATATATAAAAATTCAAAACCGGAAAGTAACAATATCAAAAAAAATAATTAATTATAAAATAATGATGATACATAATCAAAATCTACAGATGTCGTCGGATAATAAAATAAATATCACTAACGTGTCCAGAACGGTCAAATCAGCTAGGATAGCCTACCCATAAGTCCAATTTGGACACAGGGGCAAAACGGTAATTTCGGGTCAAAATAATGTCCGCCGTTGGACACACTTTGCACCGAAAAACGTGTCGGAATAGAAGTCTACAAAACCTAGCAAATTATATGTCCACGAATCCAGAATGATGATACGAACCCAACGGTATGTCCAAAATGGAATTCCGATGTGCCGATCTCAAAATGATACGTTGACGCGACACTTGGTATCCCTAACGCTCCAGAAGTCAAAGTCACGGAAAGGTACAATAATGATGAAAACAATTAAATAAATAAAATATTTATCGATAATAATTCATTTAGAAAAATTTAAAACAGCCCTGAAATTCAGGGGGCTTACATCAGTAACATCGGTTCAGCATTCAACTCCGACGTACCCGCAGCAGCAGAAGCAGAAGCAGACTTCCGCGATGGGATGTTCTCATTGCGGGAAGCCAGGACATGTGGTGGCAGATTGTCGCAGGGCGCAGGGATTGTGCCTGGCTTGTGGAGCAGCAGATCATAGAGTTGGCGCTTGCCCGAATAGGGGTGGTTCATCAGCATCCAACCCTTCTAGCTCTTCGGTGAGAGGACCGGCCCCAGCACCAGCTCAGCAGCAGCAGTATCAGTCTTCGAGGCCCTTGCCGCTTCAGTCTCAGGCATTCCAGCAACAACACCCCCAGCAGTATGCATAAGCCCAAGCTCAGACCCAGAATAGGCAGAGAGGTTTCCAGCAGAGGGGACCGGCAGCCAGAGGACAAGGTCGGGCCATGATGATGGCTATGGAAGAAGAAGTTGCACCAGGTGAGGTAGTGGCAGGTACTATTCTCGTCAACTCCTTTCCAGCTTCGGTATTGTTTGATTCTGGTGCATCGCATTCATTCATGTCTGCACGATTCACGACACGGATAAGATTGGAGCCCGAGTCATTATCAGTGAGGCTCAATATACTTACTGGTAATGGTCTTGTGGGAGTAGATCGAGTGTTTTCCTCGTGTCGGATCGTAGTTAGCGGTAGGGAGTTCCCCGCTAGATTCATAGAGTTTCCTATGGCAGACTATGATGTAGTCCTAGGCATGGATTGGTTGAGGAACCAGTATGCTAGGATAGACTGCCATATTGGCAGAGTTGTCTTTAGTATCCCCGGCGAGCCAGAGTTTTCGTTTTCCAGAGGCGCAGTGGAGCCATCTTCCCCAGCATTGCGGATGACAGTAGCAGCAGTGCAGTTATCCCGGATAGTTGAAGAGTTTCCAGATGTCTTTCTAGAGGAGCTTCCAGGGATGCCGCCAGAACGGGAGATTGAGTTCACTATAGACTTGATTCCCGGGACAGCACCAGTATCGGAGCGAGTCTACAGGATGGCGCCTTCAGAGTTAGAGATTTTGTACAAGATGATTGAAGAACTGAGGACCAAGGGATTCATTCGTGCAAGTGGATCGCCTTGGGGAGCCCCGATGCTTCTTGTGAAAAAGAAGGATGGTACGTCCAGGCTATGTGTTGATTATCGTACCTTGAATTCAGTGACAATCAAGAACAGATACCCTCTTTCGAGGATAGATGACTTGTTTGATCAACTTAGAGGGGCTTCAGTGTTTTTGAAGATCGACTTGCGGTCAGGATACCACCAGATCAGAGTCAGAGAGCAGGACATCCCGAAGACAGCATTCAGATCGAGGTATGGACATTGGGAGTTCCTTGTTATGCCCTTTGGAGCGACCAATACGCCGGCCGTATTCATGGACCTCATGAATCGCATTTTCATGCCTTACTTGGACCAATTTGTGATCGTGTTCCTAGATGACATCCTGGTCTACAGCAAGAGTGAAGCAGAGCATGAGCAGCATCTCAGAGTCGTCCTCCAGACGCTTAGGGAGCATCAGTTGTACGCCAAGTTCAGTAAATGCGAGTTCTGGCTCGATCGTATTTTGTACTTGGGTCACATCATTACCCGAGGAGGAGTGGAAGTGGATCCCCAGAAGATTGTGGCTATCGAATCATGGCCGGTACCCAGCTCAGTGGCAGAGGTTCGCAGCTTCCTTGGATTGGCCGGCTACTACCGGCGGTTCATTTCAGATTTCGCAAGGATTTCGGCGCCGATGACCCAGTTGACCCGCAAGGATGTGCCGTTTGTTTGGACAGCAGAGTGTCAGGAATCATTCGAGAAGTTGAAACGAGGTTTGATAACGGCTCCCATTCTCACCCTTCCAGATGGGACCGGAGGATTCACAGTTTATTGCGACGCTTCAGGCAGAGGATTGGGGTGTGTCCTGATGCAGCATGGGAAGGTAATATCTTATGCGTCACGCCAACTTCGTGATCATGAGAAGAATTACCCGACCCACGACTTGGAATTGGCGGCAGTAGTGTTTGCTTTGAAGTTGTGGAGACACTACTTGTACGGAGATAAAGTAGAGATATTTACTGATCATAAGAGCCTGAAGTATGTTTTCACCCAGAAGGACCTTAATATGCGGCAGAGAAGATGGCTCGAGCTACTAGTGGACTATGATGTAGATTTGCAGTATCATCCCGGGAAGGCCAACGTTGTAGCAGATGCATTGAGAAGGAGAGCCGGAGTTTATTTCCTGACGGCGCAACCAGAATTATTGGCAGATCTTCGAAAGATGGGGGTTGAAGTGGTTCTTCCTACCAGCGTGGCATTGATAGCCAGCCTACAGGTTCAGTCCAGCATAGTTGAGAGAATCCGGATGGCGCAGTCAACAGATTCCAAGATCCAGCAACTCAGAGCAGAGTGTGAAGCAGGAAGAAGGCCAGAGTTATGTATCCATGAAGACGGTACACTTCGGTACGGCACTCGTCTTTGTGTACCCAGTGGAGATATCAGACGGGAAGTCATGGCAGAAGCCCACAGTTCACAATATTCTATTCATCCGGGTGGTACGAAGATGTACCGTGATATTCGTCAGCATTTTTGGTGGAATGGCATGAAGAGGGAGATAGCCCAGTTTGTCTCTCGGTGTTTGGTTTGCCAACAGGTTAAAGCTGAACATCAGAGGCCCGCTGGACTTCTTCAACCCTTACCGATCCCAGAATGGAAATGGGAACATATAACCATGGATTTCGTGACCGGATTGCCCAGATCTCCGGCCGGCAGAGATGCTATTTGGGTAATTGTGGACAGGCTTACCAAGGTGGCACACTTTCTTCCATTCAGAGTTGGACAGTCGACGGCACAGCTAGCAGAGATGTACCTCAGGCAGATCGTCAGGCTTCACGGTGTGCCAGTCAGTATCACCTCGGACAGGGATTCAAGATTCACATCACACTTTTGGCGCAGCTTGCAGAAGAGTTTGGGGACTCGTCTTCAGTTCAGCTCAGCTTATCACCCACAGACGGATGGTCAATCAGAGCGCACAATCCAGACTCTTGAAGATATGTTGAGATCCTGTACCCTTGACTTCGGTGGTTCATGGGAGAATCATCTGCACCTGGTGGAATTCTTGTATATTGTGCGAGCTTACCTCTCTTACACACGGGGATAAGCCGTATCGCGTCGCTAGGACGCTATTGTATAACCCAACCCGGTCATAGATGATTACACATTCAAATCACATTATTTTCAATTGTAGAATACTGAAAAATATTGTTCAAAACTGTTTAGCTTGCACTTTTCCATTATTACTTGAAATATGAGTTACATATTCATACTTGCTCCCTCCTGACTGAAGACAACATTTTTAGGTGCCATTGAGGATGCTGAGCTATTGTACAATAGCTATTATGACCCGGTTCTGTACCCTGTGGTGTTGCCAGAGTCCCCATTGGAGGACGCAAGACCTGAGGCCGACGAGCCGAACGTTTAGTTAGATATTTCCAGTTTCTTTATTGTTGGAATTTTTTGTTATTTCAAATTCAACATTTTCATTTCAGTTCTTTTAATTCCAGTTGTACTTTTTGAATGTTGAATAAAGTTTTAAAATTCCTGTATATTCAGTTGTGACAAATGTATAGATGTTGTTGTGAATACCTGCTAATGGAACAGCTTACTGCCGTTGTCTCCCAACGGTGCAGGCTGGGCATGATCCGATTCGACCCAATTATTTGGGATCGGATCGTGACACCATTTTGTTTTGTTTGAAACAATAATTCATATAACTCATAGATACGGGCAACATTTTGTTTCTGCGAATATGATTTTTAAGGAGATGCCTAAATTTGTTTGGAGGATTCACACCACTGGACAATAGCAGCGATGTTTGTCTTCATACTATGCCACAACCATGACATAACATATGTATCTGCACTCATCCAATCTTCATAATCATCAAACGTTTCAGGTGGGGGTTCGTCCGTCAAAAACTTTAATTTCTTCTTTGCTCTCAATACCACCTTGATAGACTTGGACCAGACAAGGTAGTTTGCCCATTTAGTTTTATCGCGGCAATTGATTTTTCTAATTCATTATTATGAATGACAATAAAGTGAGAACCACCTCCACTAACTCCATTAGTAGAACTATGAACCTCGTCAGAAGAGTCGGTTCCCACCATAATTATGGATGCAACAAAAAGATCTCTCAACACCATATCATTATGTGGAGGTCAAGGAAAGACACAAAGACTCGTGCAAGACAAGCACTGTGTCTGTACTTTGTTGTCGTTCCGAGAATAACTTGGAGAACCAGAGGTTCCTGTAAACAAACTCGTTGTTTGTCCTCTTTGATTGTGGTTCTCAAGTCACTTTTGTAGGACAGAGGTTCTTGTAAACAAACTTGTTGTTTACCCTCTAAGAATCTCCCAAAAAAAAAATAGAAGTTCCTGAAAACATGCCTAAACACAAGCCATAGTTTTCCCTCTGAGAATCCAACATTTTTTTTGAAACTAGATTAGGGTTTGAACGGGGTGAGTAGCCGCTGTGAGGAAACTAGGGTTTGACATGACATGAGCGGGTGGTCGAGTGTGTGTGTGGTGGGGGGTTTCTGGGTCCGCGAACAACAGGGGGCCAGCCAGGAGGCAGGCGGCGCCGCCGGGTGGGCTAGGCTGTCCCACCAGTGGCTGACAACAGCGATGGACACGAGGGAGGGGAGGTGACGGCTAGGCTAGGGTTTATTTTTGTGGAGGGAATAAAGAGTTTTATTTATTTATTATTATTACTCTGATACCAAGTAGAGAATATAATAATGGGATGATCTTTATTGAAGCAATGGAATGACATATATATAGGAGAGGCTACCCTCCTCTCTTCTTACTCTACCCGATGTGGGACTAAAGCCCATTATACTAAATAATGAAAAATACCTCTAAGGGGGCGTTTGGTGTGCGGAATACTATATGACCGAGAATTCTATATTTCTGAAAATCAAATTCCAAGGAATTAAATTCCCTGGAAAATTACATTCCTATGTTTGGTGACAATATAAATATTTTCGGGAAAAAAAAGTAATAATAACGAAAAAAAATGAACAAATATAAAAAAAAACCGATAAAACCGACAAAAAATCGGTAAAAATGTAAAAAAAAAATGGTAAAAATGACAAAAAAAATGACTAAAAACAACAAAAACGATTAAAAAATGACAAAAAAATCGGTTAAAACGACAAACATGACCAAAAAGCGACAAAAAATGTATAAACGACAAGAAATAACAAAAAAGGGTAAAAACGACAAAAATAACCAAAACACAACAAAAACGACATAAAATCGGTAAAAACGACAAAAAAAAACCAAAAATACGGCAAAAACGACAAAAAACAACAAAAAATCAGTTAAAATGACAAAAAATGGCAAAATCAGTTAAAACGACAAAAAATAACCAAAAAGCGACAAAAATGAAAAATAATCGATAAAAACGACAAAAAATCGGTTAAAACGACAAAAAATCGGTTAAAACGACAAAAAAAACAAAAAAAACGACAAAAAATCAGTAAAAGCGACCAAAAAAACGACTAAAATGACAAAAACGACATAAAATCAGTAAAAATGACCAAAAAAACGAAAAAAACGACTAAAAATCGGTAAAAACAACAAAAAAAAAAGCTACAAAAACGACAAAAAAATCGCTTAAAACGACAAAAATTGACAAAAAAAGCGACAAAAATTGGATAAAAACGACAAAAAATAATCAAAAAGTGACAAAAAAGACAAAAAATGGGTAAAAATGACAAAAATTGCTTAAAACGACAAAAAATCGGTAAAAACGACAAAAAATGACAAAAAAAAAAGAAAAAATGTTCAGGACTAATCAAAATTGATCAAAAAAGAAGAAAAAAAATTAGACAATTTTTTTTGCCCGGGCAAAAAAAAAAAAAATACCCGCCTATTCTCAAGGGATAGAATTCACATGTTTTATGGGTAAACTATTTACCCGGGTATTTATAATTCCCGGAAATAAATTTTTTATAAGTCAAACAAACGTGGTAATAGATTCCCATCTTAAATTTTTTCGAGAATAAAAAAATTACCGCATACCAAACGCCCCATAATAACAATAATTAGGACATATTCTCTGTCAGTAACAAAATAGATGTCTTTGTGTCCGGTATAAAGTGCTTTAGTTTTTCCAACGCCCATGTGTAGTCCTCAAGTTTCTCACTCTCCATGAAGCAAAAAAACAATTAAAAATATTTTTTTCGTAGAGGTGAAGCCAACAATGTGAAAGGGAGGTATCTTGAACTTATTTGTCTTATATGTACAATCAAAAACCAATACGTCAGCAAAGGACCTGGCTAAATGTGTGCAATCAGGATGAGCCCAAAACATTGAAATTACTTGATTACTCTGTGGATGTCTTCTATTGTACTCCACATAATGATTCTCGACAAACAACTTCAATACTTACTGTATCGCCATTCTTATTTTCTTAGTATTGGGGTTTGATTTCGATAGTGTGTTGTAGATTGACTTCATTGTTGACTTGTTCTTCTCGTTTTCGTGTCGTATAACTGAATAAATTTGTCGGGTGCAACTCCTGAATTTGACAAATCTTCAGCTATCTTTCTTTCGACATTATTCAACCGTCCGACATACGAATGACCTAAGTGTCTCGACAATAACATAATTGTGAATTCCATTCTTAACTTGGACTATCCGCTTCACATCTTCTATGTTTACAATGAATATCTTGAATGAACAACCGCATTTTCTCATACCAACATCTTTGTTTTGAACTTTTATTTGGGAAACTGTATCTTTCTTTCCATGATATATGAACAATCCACCACTTTCACATCTAAGCTCTATAGTTTTGCGTCCCGGTCGGTTTCGAACCGATCTTAATATCACAATATTTTTTTTTCTTGTCCAACTTTCCTGCACCAATGTAACGCTTGTTCATCTGATTCAAAGCAAATATCAGTTGATAATAAATTGTCTACATCAACTGCAATTGAAGGAGGTACCACAATATCGGAAGACGATAACCCCTATAATTGAAATTAAAGTTAATAAAACTGCATGAAATTGAAGAAAAAGATAAATGCAGGAAATTAGAACTGCAGAAAATTTTGACAGTTCTAAAATTAACAGTCTTATAGTTTGTCAGGATTGTAACATTTTTTGACAGTCCTAAGTAAAAAAAGTATTGTCACTTTTTTTGACAGTCCTAATTATTTGTAGGATTGTCGTTAAGTTCCACAGTCCTACGACGAAAATTTCCAAACTAATTTATCAAATTCTTTACCAAGGGTGCTTCGGAAGAACCGAGGTGTTCTTCGGGTGAAGCGGAATGAGGAATTAGTGTATCGATTTACTCGAGATGCATTTTTTGTACATTACACATATAATTCAATATTTATGTGTGGACAAAATGTTTGAAAAACCTAATCATTATAGTTAATCGATGACATACCAAATAATGGTTGAATATTGTAACTTCTATTATAGTGGGACTATGATTTTAACCCACAATCTTCACTTTAACGTCTAGGGTTTGAGAATTGAAAGAAATTAGATTCTGGAAGAAGGAAAAAAAGAGCAAAAGAGCAGAGGGGGAAGAGAGATAATAGGGAAATATGAATTCATTGCCTTTCATACTCAAAATTTGGGCTGCCCTCAAGCAAAAAAATGGAGTGGCAAATTTGTAAATAAACAGAATTTTTTTGGGTGTCCTAAGCAATATTTGAAGTGCCTATATAAATTTTCTATTGTAAACCTTCTTTCCAATCTTTGTTAATTCCAAAATATCATAGTGTAGTAATATAAAATATGTTTATGATGAACTTTTGGTGAGTTTTTGAAATTTTGAACCAATTTTAGGATTTCGAAGTAAGTA
The DNA here is from genome assembly GCA_029216955.1 of Iris pallida. Classification (NCBI taxonomy): domain Eukaryota; kingdom Viridiplantae; phylum Streptophyta; class Magnoliopsida; order Asparagales; family Iridaceae; genus Iris; species Iris pallida. Next base: position 4,240,565 of record JANAVB010028200.1, on the reverse strand, counting down.
ATTATGTCACTATCGCGACTTAAAAAGACTCGGGATTGTAGAATATTTCTACACTCCTGTATATGTTATCAGGACTATAGAATTTTTTTTAGTCCTAATAACATACAGTCTACTCGTCAAATCACAACACCCTTCATTCCAATTGAAAATATGGAGTATACATACATTTCTATTACAAAATTATTCAGGGAAGTACTTGTAATGTTAAGGGTGAAACTTAGACAAACATACATTAACAATCTCACAAAAAGCACACAAAGTTTGATTTAGTTTTTGTGTTGCATCCTCCCACTCTCGGCAGCAGTTAATAATTTAGGACTGTCAATTTTGTGATATTACTATCAAAGATTTTGATAATTCTAAATAAAACATGTTCAATGAACAACATATTTTAAGGGGCGGAGCGATAATTAGAATTATGGGAAGGCTGACGTACTATGTACTAAAAAAATATGTGATGTTAATTGAACTTCAATAACAAAGAATATATAAAAGAGAAAACAAAAAAATAGAACTTTTAACAAAGATGAGATTCTAACTCATGTTTTTCATTTAAAAACTCAAAGTATTACCACTAAAGTCAACTTATTCTTTGTGTAATAAATGGTCAAACTACTATATATGTTAAGATTGTAAAAAATTTCTATATAGTAATTAACATTTTTAAAAATATTTTAGGGAGGGTGGCCCCCTTGGACTATGTAAATCCGCCCCTAGTTTTATTAATGACTGTCATTTTTTTACAGTCCTGATTGTCAAAAGTTTTGACAATCCTAAATAAAATATGTTGTTCATTGAACATCATATATTTTTAGGACTGTCAACTTTTTTGACAGTCCTACCAGTTAGAAGGACCGTCAAATTTGTTGACAATCCTAACTATAGCACAAGACTATCAATTTTTTTGACAATCCATCATCGTCCCCTTCGCGACGGTGGACGATTTTTCAAAACCCTAAAATGGGTTCAATTTTTTTGATATCCGTCCGAAATGAATCATAAATCAATTTTTAGTTACTAGAAGATAAAATTTAGGCATGAACATGAATTTAGAACAATTTAAAATTTGGAACATGAAAGGAAAGAAGATGAAAAAGAAAAAAAAGAGAGGCTTTTATACCATGTAGTTGGCAGCCTATATAACAATTTTTTTAATGATAAACCTATAAATATAAAAAAATTGGTCAACTCTGAATAACTTTTGTAATTTTTTTATTAGAAAAAATTAAACCATCGTATGAAAGTTTTGTAGTGCTTTTAGGGGTTTTTGGTTCACGGAAGTAGAGCGAAGTAAAAATTTTGGAAGTAGAGAGTTTGCGTGCGCATTGCATATGCGTGTCATGCGTACGCATATTTTATTAGTTTTTTCGTTTGGATTGTTGTTGGAAGTGAGTTGAAAAATTAACATTTTGTAGTCCTTAGTTTGGATGGTTGTTGGAAGTTGTAGTTGAGAAGTGACATGGTTTTTATTTTTATTTTGTATGGATTATTAATATTATTATTATTATCGGTTATTATTATTACGACTACTATTATTACTATTTAATAATAATAATAATAATAATAATATTATTATTATTATTATCATCGATTGCTGCTATTATTATTATTATTATCGGTTATTATTATTATTATTATTATTATTATTATTATTATCATCGGTTATTATTATTAATATTTTATTTTCAGAGTTCAATTTTTTTTTGAACCCAATGATGAGTTTCTGACTCTTCGGCCAATTTTTTTCCTCCGAAAATTAAAAGTATAAACAGTGTATTTTTTGAACTACTATTCATAGGAGTTTCAATTTTCTTGAAATGTTTAACCAAGCAACGAAAGTTTGAGTTTTTTCAAAACTAACAATGAATAGTACAAAATATGACTTCCGGAAGGCGGACTTCTGCGAACCAAACAAACCCTTATAAAAAGTCAGCCCAAGATGACCAAAATTTCCCCACCTTGACAAGGATCATGACGCTTGTCTCGGAAAACCGAAATAAATCTCTCCCTGTAAAACACGGACACTACTAAGAGCATCTCCAACCCTATTGTCCTGTTTTGTGTTGTGATTCCTATCTGGCATGAGGCACAAGACAATGTCTTTCCTATGTGGCAAGATGATATTCACATAAGACAATGAGATAAAAAAATGCTCTCCAATGCAAAAGTACTAAGAAGACAATAAAAATATTTTTTTCAACTTCGAATACAACTCCTCCACTTATTCATTTTTTATTATAAATATTTTTATTCATAATTCATGATGTGGAGACAAAGTCATTGTGAAATGCATTGTCTAGATCTAGACAACCAACTTCACATTATCCTTGCTATGTCAACTTCATTATTATTTTCTACATTTGCATTGGAGAAGATTTTTGAAATAAAAGCTTGTCATTCCGATGTGGCAATCATTTTTTCTAAACTCACAATAGAGTTGGGGGGCCGGCTATACACACCCAATGACTTGCTAAGGACACCCCATTTTAAAAAAAATAATAATAACAATTTTTTTCCTATTCTACCCTTACTGTTGAGCACACCCCACACTCCCCTCCCCTCCTCTTCCCTTCCCCCCTCCGCCGACCCTCCTCCTCCCCCGACCCGCCGCCGCCGCCTCCCCCGCCCCCCCGGACCCGCCTCCTCCTCCCCCTGCTTTCCGATCTCCCCTCCGCCGACCATAAATTGTTGTTAAAACAAAAAAATTAGAAAAAAATTTGGGTGCATTCACGGGTAGGTTCGACCCTGGTTTGTCGAACTCACAGAGCAATGTTCGACCCGCGACAGTCGAACTATAGTGTGTACGTTCGACCAGAATATGTCGAACAGAAGATGACATGTTCGATTAGAATATGTTCGACCAGTGTTTGTCGAACACAAGAAAACACGTTCGACCAGTGTTTGTCGAACAGAATAAGACATGTTCGACCAATACTTGTCGAACAGATCATTGTCCGTTCGACAAGTATTTGTCGTGCTTGTCGCAGATTTTTTTTTTTTTTTGGTGGGGTGTTCTTAGAAAGTCTTGGAGGTATATTGATTTTTTAACATGACATTTAAGTTATGTGGGGTGTCCTTAGCAAGTCATGGGGTGTATATAGCCGGCCCCTAGATGATCTAAAAGGCGGGAAATTTGCTCCAAAGTCTTATTGATCTTCCCCCAAAATTTAGGGTTTCCTCTACTCTAACCTTTTCCCCGATGGATTTGGACCCGGAGGGGCTCTTTCGCGACGATTCCGACTCGGAAAACGAGTTCTATCGGGTCCATCACTCAGAACTTCTTCTTCTTCAATTCAGTCCTCTATTTTATTTATTATTTATTTGTCAAATTTTATGGGTTCAGGAGAAGGAAGCGACCAAGGAGTTCGTCGTCTACCTGATCGATGCTTCCCCCAAGATGTTTGCTCCGGCCGCAACCGACGTTGACGTGAGTGTTTTCGCTTGCCGATATATCATCTAGTGTTGTTATTGACTCGAAAATTTGGTGGTGGAAGCGATAAAGTTGCGGGCTTTATACTGAACTTGGACTTTCTCACGGTTTAACGTTCCGCTGTTCCCATTTCCTCGATGGGGGTTCTTTTAACCTTTCCCGATGGGGTTTTTTTTCACCTTTCCTCGATGGGGGTTCTTTTCATTCGCATAGGATCTCAGGCTCTCTATTGCACTCCTCGATGGGGTTCTTTTCACCTATCCCGATTTGGGGTTCTCTATTGTACTTATTCTTTAATCAATGGGATGTGATCTTTCAAGACTAGATGCTATTGGTAGGTTTGAAAAGATTCTCAATCCAGTACTAGGGTTCAAAAGAGATGGATTCCTTTTGCGGCTTGGCTAGCTTGGATATTTTCCTCTGACTTTGATTGCTTGATTGTCCCATCATACACGTTTGAAGCTAGGAATCACGGATCAGACATGGACAATGCACCAGTTGTGGTGTTTTCCTAGTGCATACTGGTGTGTTCAGAACTATTTAGGAAACCCATACTTTTTTCTTGGTTGGATTTGCTGGGATTCTTGGTTGCATAGTCACGGATTAAGAAATGTGATTTTCGTGGAAATCGAGGATAAATGTATGGTATGGTCATGATTGTATATACTATACATATTACATGTACAAACTACAAAGTTGTTAACTTTATTGCAAAATTGGATCTTTTATTATACGAGTCTGAACCATTTGAGGTTTCATATGGAAGTTGCAATTGGAAAACCCATACTTTATTGGATAACTTACGGGAAAGTCCCCTCAACATTTTGCGAATTTTTTTTGGGGCACACACAAGCTAGAACCCTGTTGATTACGAATATGAGAATCGGGCCAATTTTACACTCAATTTCCATCTGGATGAGTAGGCATTTGGGAGATTGGACCTGACCTTATAAATGTGAAAGTAGTCAATCAAAGCCCAAAGATTAAGTCTTTACTGCTGCGACATTGCAAAAAGAGAAAAGATTTAACTCCCACACCCCAAATAATTACTAATAAAAAAATATTACCATCTCTCATAACCCTCACCAAACAATAAAAATCCCAGAAATCCTACATCTTTTCCTCGCTTCTACATTTTTATGAGAACGAGGCACCTATATTTATAGCATAAAACCCAAACCCTAAAACAAATCCTAACCATCCAATATTTCTTACACACCAAGAAACCAATCCTAATCAATCTAAACTTAAATAAACATAATCCTTCTAATAAACTTGAGCCACTACTAACATTTATCAAAAACAATATGTATGTTTGTTTTCCTTAAGGCTGCATGCTTAAATTCCCTGCTAGTGTGCAGGGTGGGAAATGAAACCAATATTCTTGTTCCACACCGGCTTGCTATTTCAGATTCAAATAGAGTAGATTGGATGTTAAACCACCTTATCAAGGTGGAGTCCAGTCAGGAATGACAGATTATATCTTTATTGTAGATTAACGTCTGACATGACTTCCTTTATAGCATACATCAATAATTTAAGAAAGAAATATCTCCTATAATAAATATGACTGAATATAGTTGCTCAGCTTGCTTGATCCCAATTTAGATTTGGTTCATATCCACATCTGTAGCTTCATATTGTTTAACATCTCAGATCAAAGACTAGTTATTGGTCGATCCATTTTAGATACCATGAATGCTGATGATTATGGACTTATTTCTTAAGTGTATGAGTTGTATATGGTCTTGCTACCTGTAGCCTGTTTTAGCTTCTTTCCTGGAACAGTAAGCATAATCCTGTTTGATGGCAAAGCGACTCTTTTATCTTGTGGTGGTTTGCAGGAAGACAATAAAATGGACAACCATTTCCATGTTGCGATAGATTGCATTTCCCAGTCCTTGAAGTCCCAAATTATTGGCAGATCCAATGATGAAGTTGCAATTTGCTTCTTTAACACTGTAAGCTTCTGACAGGTTCATACTAGCTTAAATACGACCACCTTCCTTATTTAATCTCTCTTTTATTTAAAATGATTTTCAGCCGGAATCTTTAATTGTTCAAAATCTGAAGCAATCTTACTGAGGGCTTCACTTTTTTCTTCTAAAGACTGGCATATAGCGGCTACTTCATTATTTAATCTGAGTCGTTTGAACACCCAGCACCTGTTTTGTTTTGGGTCTATGGTGTGCGTGGGTCGCGGGGAGATGTTGGGAGGAAATGCCATAGATTGGGGAGACTGATATGTGCAGTCTAATATAATATCTAGATATTATATATTGTTCAAATGCAGGTTTTTCTATTGAATTTCATATATTTATCATGGTAAATCTTGAACATGCTATTAGTGTCTTTTTCCAAGAGCTAATTGTAGCAAGGTTGTGAGGAAATTGCTCATGCTGGAGCTATAGCAGTTAATTCTTAGCATTATAATAGGAAGACTGGATCCTCTTGCTGAATTCCAGTTTAGTCTTGACCATTTTCTCTTGTTGCAATTACTGAGTAGGATTCGCTTGGGACAATCTTTTCTCACTACCTCTTTATAGCATTCTGTGTTTAATTGAGCTCCCTTCATGAAGTTTCTTTGATTTATTTATTTATGAAGGTTTTACTTGAATGATATTGTATGCTCCATCTGGTTTCTTCTCTATAAAAATGTAAACTGTGAATGATGACTTGCCCCGAGTTTTAAATATACCTTCATTGGTGTTCTCTAAATGTATTTAGATGCAATCGCTGGATAAAAGTCTGCTTTCAATCTTCATTGCACCATCTTATCTTTGTCCCATCAAATGAAATCAGCTAAAGAGCACAATTTAAAAGCCGATGCTCCACAAAAGGATTACTAGAATTTAGTATTAGCTACCAACCTGATAACAAATTCCTCTAAAATGATGAGAAGTACGTGGTGAAGAAAATTATTGGCAAGTTATAGCTGTGTCATGAAGCCTAAATAACAGGATTCCGAGTCAAGCATCCTGGTTGACTAGAGGACTGAGAAATGACAAGGTGGTCATGGCTTCAATTATCTTTAAGCCACTCTACTGTTCTTTAAAAGTAAAAGATTCTTGCCACTGATAAAATGTCCACGGCTTCATATATCCGTGCATGGAGGATACCGTGATAATCATCTCATCATCATCCAAGCCTTCTTCCTTTGGAATAGGGTCGTCTATGGATAGAGCATAAACTGCTCAATAAAAGAATTGAAGATTTTATGACCAACTGTCAACCTGATGCCAAGTTGCCAACCCTTTATCTTGGTGCAAAATTCCTAGCCTATATAGCTATGAGCATGATGTTGGGAACCAAGCGCGAAAACCGTTCCCCCAAACCAGAGAGTCCTGCGAGAAAATCAAGCAAAAACACACAAACCAAAACTGCCAAACACAAATCGCAGACACAGAAATTTTTGACATGGAAAATCCAGATGGAAAAAACTACGGGACGATCGGAGTCCAACCCTGAAAAAACTCCACTAATGGAATAAAAAGAATACACCCTCTACAAGCTCATCCAGATCCAAGCGGATCACCACAACTCACTTGAAAGAAGAAAATTTGATTGTGGACTTCGAGAACAAGAGATGTCGAAAAATTATTCGAACCGATCTCTCTCCTTCACAATAGTTCTCAATCCTTTCTCTCTCAAATATTGTAAATCGCTCTTGCTTATTTTTTGAGATATATTTTATGGTAAGCAAACACCTAGTATATATAGCCTCAAACCCACAACTAATTGAGGTATTCTACTTTATGTAGGAATATTCAATCTAAACCATTGATGTATTTCTATTATATATAGGAATACCCAATCCAACTCCATTGAGATATTCCTACTATATACAGAAATACCCAATCCAAATCCATTGGAATATTTCTATTATATATATGAATACCCAATCCGACTTCGGAGTATTTTTCATATATGTTGGGAACTCCACCTACTCCAAGAAATCTCCCCCTTCACAAATATGTGGAGGGGGTCGTCATCCCGACGATCCTCCTACAGTACTCGAACTTTTTCCTTGGAAGAACCTTTATGAACATGTCTGCTCCGTTGTCTTATGTATGAATCTTCTCAAGCGTCGCGTCCTTCTCAACCATATCCAGTATCCAATGATACCGAGTCTCAATGTGCTTGGACCGACTATGAAATGTCTGGTTCTTCACAAGGTGAATGACATTCTGGCTATCGCAAAGCAAAGTATACTGCTCTTGCTTTAGCCCCACTTCCTGTAACAACTTCTTCATCCACAGCAACTCCTTGCAAGCCTCTGTCGCCGTAATGTATTCTGTCTCTGTCGTCGACAAGGTAACATATTTCTGCAATCGTGACTACCACGATACCACTCCACCATCAACCATCATCACATAGTCCGAAGTCGAGCGTCTCGTGTCTACATCTCCAGCCATATCAGCGTCAGTATATCCGACCAGCTTCGGCTCGTTACCACCAAAGGAAAGTCTCCAATCGGCAGTGCCCTGAAGGTACCGTAGAATCCACTTGAACGCACTCCAATGTATCCTTCCAGGATTGGAAATATACTTGCTAATTGTGCCAACTGCGTGAGCGATGTCTGGTCTCGTACACACCATAGCATACATGAGGTTTCCCACAGCTGAAGCATATGGAATCCATTCCATATCTTCCTTCTCGTCCTCGGTAGATGAACACTGCTCCTCAGTGAACTTAAAGTGAGCTGCAAGGGGTTACTCACTTTCTTCGACTGTCCATCCCGAAACGCTGAAGTACCCGGTAAATGTACTTTTTTTGGGACAAGTGTAGCAACTTGGACTCTCTCTCGGCTGATCTCTATCCCAAGAATGGTTTTCGCTATGCCCAACTCCTTCATAGAGAAGGCCGCGCCTAGTTGGCGCTTCAACTCCGCTATCCTAATGGCATTCCGACCCACCAGTAGCATATCATCAACATAAAGTAGTAAAATGATGAAATTATTCTCGACAAAGTACCTTACAAATACGCAGTGGTCATATGTCGTCCGCGCATAACTATGCTCCCCCATAAACGACTCGAACTTCTTGTACCATTGTCTCGGAACATGCTTCAGACCATACAAGCTCTTTCTCAACCGGCAGACTAAGTGTGACTTGCCCTTCTCACAGAATTCCTCTGGCTGCTCCATGTACAACTCCTCAAGATCACCGTAGAGGAATGTCGTCTTCATGTCCATCTGCTCGACTTCAAAGTCGAAACTGGCTGCCAATACTAGTACTACCCGAATAGACGACTGTTTGACGACTGACGAAAAGATCTCATCATAATCTATGCATTTTCGCTGACCGTAGCCTTTAGCTACCAGCCTCGCTTTGTATTGAAGGCGAGTAGCATCATTTGTCTGCTTCATCTGAAAATCGTCGATTTTTCAAAGCCTTCTTGTCCTTTGACAACCGAACCAGATCATAAGTGGAGTTGGCCTATAAGGAACTCATCTCCTCCTGCATAGCCTCTCCACTCCTGTCTATGTTCGTCGTCTATAGCCTATGTGAAACTTTTGGGCTCTCCCCCGTCAGTCAGTAGCACATACTCATCTGGTGAGTATCTCGTAAATGGTCGACGTTCTCTGTCGCTCATTCTCAACGGAACCACCGGTGCTGGCTGTATATCAACAGCCTCCTTCCCTTCAGGAACTACCTCCTTGGCATGCTCATCCTCCTGAGGGTTATCCTGACCATCATCAGCAGGCTGATGATCAAGGTTGAGAGCAATTCCATGTACTGGCTCCCCTATAACTGGATCCTCTGCGATGTCCTCTGGGAACTACTCGAAGCAAAATGACTCAAACTCACGCAATTCCTCAGCCTCAGAAGGTATCTTGGAATCCTGAGTGTTGGTCATGGTCTGATTCTCGACGACTACCACGTTCCTGCTTCTGTAGAGCTTTCTTTCCACAGGGTCGTAGAGTCTATAGCCAAACTCATCCTGGCCGTAGTCGACAAAGACGCACCGTCTCGACTTCGGCTCAAGTTTTGATCTTTCGTCATTCGGTACATGCACAAAGGCCTTACAACCAAACACTCGTAGGTGATTGTATGACGGCTTTTTGCCATACCATATTTTGTTAGGCATATCACCCTGTAAAGGAGCACTAGGAGATAAATTAATAGTATAAGCAGCAGTGTAAAGAGCCTCACCCCAATAACTGTAAGGTAAGTTTGCCTCTGATAGCAAACACCGTACCCTCTCCATCAGTGTCTTGTTCACTAAGTAGTTAAAAACCGTTATATATCGATTATATAACCGATATATAACGGTATCCGACACCGATTTTTTTGGAAAAAAATCGGTAAAATATCGATACCGATATTATCGGTCGATATGACCGATATATCAGTATATGTCGGTTTTGAAAAAATTCGACATAACGGTTAGGGTTTGTTAAAACCAAAAGTCGGGGAGGAAAAAAACGAAGAAAATAAAGAAAATAAAGTTGAAGTTGAGGCTAATAAAGATTATTAGATGTTGAAACTTGAAAGTTGAATTGGGATCTTTTTTGTTTTCATATTAGTTGCACCGTTTTGAAGTGGTACTTTTATATTGTAATGTTGGTTTATGTATGAACTTTTTAGTTTTAATGCTTTAAGAAACTCTTGTCGTGCGCATAGAACTAGAACGGGTGGCTGGGCGGCATCGGCTGTTGTAGGCGTTGTAAAGACGTCGGGGGCGCCTTCGGCGTCGTGGGCGAAGCGAGGCATTGAGTTACAAGCGTCGAAAGACGTCACGGCCGTCTCGTGGAGCTCTGGAGCGCGCAGAGTGCACGAGGTGTGCATGTGGGGCTATGATGGCAAAGCCAGTGCGGACAAGATCCGCACGAAGAATTCACAATGATATGACGACCGACTAAAAATCGTGTACGGGGGTGACGATTTAAATGAGCCCGTATGTGCTGGAAAAAATATATTTTTTATAATAGATAACTATTAAGTGTGTTGTTCATATATAAAAATTGTGTTAAAAATGTAAACCGTTATTTACTGTTATAAATCCGATATATCAGTGATATATCAATAACTCTACTAGACCGTTATCATAAAATAATCGTTTTTAACTGCATAGCCTGTTCATTCACTCCGCTACACCATTGAGCTGAGGTGTCTTGGGCGGAGTCTTCTGGTGTCGTATCTCTTACTCTTTGCAATAAGTATCAAAGGGATCAATGTACTCGCCGCCGTTGTCTGACCAAACATATAGCAGCTTCTTGCTTGTCTCCCTTTCAACAGAGGCCTGACAACACCTGATCCTTGGTCTTTAAGGCATAGACACAAACCTTCCTGGAACAATCATCAATAAACATCACAAAATAAGAAACACCATCAATGAATTTTACCTTCATAGGACCACAGACATTCGAGTGAATCAACTCGAGCAACATCGACTTCCTCGAACTTGGGTAACTTTGGAAAGACACCCTATTTTGCTTTCTCGCCAAACAATGCGTGCATTTCTCCAATTTTGTAGACTTTAGTCCTGGAATCACCTTCATGTTCACCAAGTAGCTCATCCCCTTCTCGTTGATATGGTTGAGCCGCCCGTGCCATAGCTCGGTAGACGCATCGGTAGCTGTGTTCACCTCCTGTGCTCCATGTGTGCTCCCTTCTATATAATAGAGTCCGAATTTATTGCTTCCTCTGGCAGTTACCATCGAACCTCTGGAAAGCTTTCATTGACCGTTCCCGAAAAGGCTGAAGAAACCCTTGTCATCCAACCTTCCAACCGACACCAGGTTGAAACGGATATTAGGGACATGACGAAGATCTTTGAGAACAAGAACTGCACCCGTCTTCGTCCTCAATTGCACATCTCCAATGACAACCGCCTTTGACACATCCGTTGTCCATCTTCAACACTCCACAGTCGCCTGTCGTGTAAGTGGCAGATAGTGTCCTATTGTGAGATATGTGCGCTGAAGCACCCGAGTCCACCAGCCAAGAATTGTTATTGCAGGCGAGGTTCATGACAACCTCATCACCTACGATGATCATATTGCCTCCATGTACCGAGGTCGCTGCTATAGTGTTGTCACTTTGCTTTCCTTTGTCGCCCTTCTTCTCTCTCTTCCAAGTGAAACAATTCCGTTTGATGTGGCCCTTCTTGCCACAATGGTAACACTCCGAGTCCTTGTACCGACCCTTGGACTTGCCTCTGCTCTTGTCTCTGCCAAATCTGGACTCCTGCTTTTGTCCCTTCCGCGGCTCTCTGAAACTAGCGCCTCTGAGTGGTGACATGTGGATGAAGTACCCTGAGAACGTCTCTGCATCTCTTTATTCAGTATCCCGCTCTTGGCAAACTCCAGACTGACTACGCCTTCCGGAGTAGAAGCGATCATAGATACTCGTACGGTCTCCCATGAGTCTGGTAATGTACATAGCAACTATAGTCCTTGAACCTCGTCGTCGAACTTGACTCCCATCGAGGATAGCTGGTCAACCATGTCCTGGAATTCACTCATGTGATCCGTAATGGACGCATCATCTTTGTACCGTAGACCTATCATCATCCGGATCAGGAACAATATATTTATCCCGGTCTTCTTCGCATACAAAGATACCAGGTGTCCTTGCGTGCTCAATACTGGCAACGTGATTATACACGTTCTCGTCAACGAATTGCCTTATGTACCTACACACCTGTATATGCTCGAAATTTCAGTCCTCTTCGGATTTACCACTGGGCCTCTCGGAAGCAAATATCGGCAGATGCAACTTCTTGACAAATAGCAAATCCTTCATCTTGCTCCTCCACTAGTGATAGTTGGTACCGTTCAGGTTTACCATGTGGCTTCGCGTCTATCCCTGCTTCCTGGTTTGACTGTCAATCCCTGACACTTCTCTGAACCCAAAGCTCTGATACCACTCTGTTGGGAACGAAGTGCGGAAACTGTTCCCCCAAACCAGAGAGTCCTGTGAGAGAATCGAGCAAAATCACACAAACTAAAAATGCCAAACACAAATTGCAGACAAAGATTTTTGATGTGGAAAACCCAGATGGAAAAAATTATGGGACGATCGGAGTCCAACCATGAAAAACCTCCACTAATGGAATAGAGAGAATACACCCTCTACAAGCTCGTCTCGTGCAAACGGATTACCACAACTCACTCGAAAGAAGAAAATTTGATTGCGGACTCCGAAGAACAAGAGATGTCGAAAAATTATTCGAAGCGATTTCTCCTTCACAATAGTCCTCAATCCTTTCTCTCAAATATTGTAAAGCACTCTTGCTTACTTTTTGAGATATATTTTATGGTGAGGAAACACCTAGTATATATAGTCTCAAACCCACAACTAATTGAGGCATTCTACTATATGTAGGAATACTCAATCTAAACCATTGATGTATTCCTATTATATATAGGAATACCCAATCCAACTCCATTGAGATATTCCTACTATATATAGAAATACCCAATCCAAATCCATTGTAATATTTCTATTATATATAGGAATACCCAATCCGACTACGGGATATTTTTTACATAGGTTGGAAATCCCACCCACTCCAACAAATCACTCCCTTCACAACTATGTGGAGGGGGTCGTCATCCCGACAATCCTCCTGCAGTACTCGAACTTTTTTTTGTTCTTCGGAGTTCGCAATCAAATTTTCTTCTTTCAAGTGAGTTGTGGTGATCCGTTTGGATCGGGATGAGCTTGTAGAGGGTGTATTCTTTTTATTCCATTAGTGGAGGTTCTTCAGGACTGGAATCCGATCGTCCCATAGTTTTTTTATCTGGATTTTTCACGTAAAAATCTGTGTCCGCGATTTATGTTTAGCATTTTTGGTTTGTGTGTTTTTGCTCGGTTCTCTCGCATGACTCTTTGGTTTGTCGGAACGTTTTTGCGCTTCGTTCCCAATATAGTAATATCAAAGCCAGGTTCAGAGAAGTGTCAAGAGTTGACTGTCAAACCAGGAAGCAGAGATGGACGCAAATCCGGTGCGCATGGTAAACCTGAACCAACTATCATTACTGGATGAGCAAGATGAAGGATTTGCTATTTGTCAAGAAGTTGCATCTGCCGGTATTTGTTTTCGAGAAGCCCATTGATAAATCCGAAGAGGACTGGAATTTCGAGTATATACGGGTATGTGGGTACATAAGGTAGTCCGTTGACGAGAACGTGTATAATCACGTAGCCAGTATTGAGCATGCGAGGACACTTTGGGATAAGCTGGAATCATTGTATGCGAAGAAGACCGGGATAAATAAATTGTTCATGATTTGGATGATGATGGGTCTGCGGTACAAAGATGGTACGTCCATTACGGATCACTTGAGTGAGTTCCAGGACGTGATTGGTCAGCTATCCTCGATGGGAGTCAAGTTCGATGACGAGGTTCATGGACTTTGGTTACTGTGTACATTGCCAGACTCGTGGGAGACCGTACGAGTATCAATGATTGCTTCTGCTCCGGAAGGCATGGTCAGTCTGGAGTTTGTCAAGAGCGGGGTATTGAATGAAGAGATGCGGAGACATTCTCAGGACACTTCATCCACATCCTCTGGACTCGTGTGCTTCAGCGCACGTATTATCACAATAGGGCACTATTTGCCACTTATATGACAGGTGACTGTGGAGTGTTGAAGATGGGTAATGGAGATGTGTCGAAGGCGGTTGCCATTGGAGATGTGCATGTAAGGACGAAGATGGGTGCAATTCTTGTTCTCAAAGATGTCCGTCATGTCCCTGATATCCGTTTCAACCTGGTGTCGGTTGGAAGGTTGGATGACGAGGGTTTCTTCAATCTCTTCGGTAACGGTCAGTGAAAGCTTTCCAGAGGTTCAATGTGATTGCCAGAGGAAGCTAGAAGTCCGGACCCTATTATATGGAAGGGAGCGCACATGGAGCATAGGAGGTGAACGCAGCTACTGATGTGTCTACCGAGCTGTGGCACAGGCAGCTCAGCCATATCAGCGAGAAAGGTATGAGCTACTTGGTGAATAGACGGTGATTCTAGGGCTAAAGTCTACAAAATTGGAGAGATGCACGCACTGTTTGGCGGGAAGGCAAAATATGGTGTCTTTCCAAAGTCATCCAAGTTCGAGGAAGCCGACATTGCTCGAGTTGATTCACTCCGGATGTCTGCGGTCCTATGAAGGTAAAATTCATTGGTGGTGCTTCTTATTTTGTGACGTTTATTGATGATTATTCCAGGAAGGTTTGGGTCTATGCCTTAAAGACCAAGGATCATGTGCTGCTAACTTTCAAAGAGTTTCATGTCTCTGTTGAAAGGGAGACGGGCAAGAAGCTGCGATGTGTTCGGTCAGACAATGGCAGCGGGTACATTGGTCCCTTTGATGCTTATTGCAGAGAGCAAGGGATACGACACCAGAAGACTTTGTCCAAGACACCTCAGTTCAATGGTGTAGCGGAGCAAATGAACATGACACTGATGGAGAGGGTACGATGTTTGCTATCAGAGGCAAATTTACTGGACAGTTATTGGGGTGAGGCCCTTTACAATGCTGCTTATACTATTAATTTATCTCCTAGTGCTCATTTGCAGGGTAATGTGCCTGACAAAGTATGATACGACAAAGAGCCGTCATACAATCACCTGCGAGTGTTTGGTTGTAAGGCCTTCGTGCATGAACCGAAGGACGAGAGATCCAAACTTGAGCCAAAGATAAGGCGATGCGTCTTTGTCGGTTACGGTTGGATGAGTTTGGCTATAGACTCTACGACTCCCTGGGAAGAAAGCTCTACAAAAGCAAGGACGTGGTATTCGTCGAGGATCAGACCATGACCAACACTCAGGATTCCGAGATGCCTTTTAAGGCTGAGGAATTGCCTGAGTTAGAGTCATTTTGCTTCGAGCAGTTCCCAGAGGACATCGCAGAGGATCCAGTTATGGGGGAGCCAATACATGGAGTTGCTCCCAACCTTGATAATCAGCCAGCTGATGGTGGTCGGGGTAACCCTCAGGAGGATGAGCATGCCGTGGAGGTAGTTCCTGAAGGGGAGGAGGCTGTTGATATACATCCAACACCAGTGGTTCCGTTGAGGAGGAGCGACAGAGAGCGTTGATCATCTACGAGATACTCACCAGATGAGTATGTGCTACTGACTGACGGGGGAGAGCCCGAAAGTTTCGAAGAGGCTATGGACGACGAACATTGGCAGGAGTGGATGCAGGCTATGCAGGAGAAGATAAGTTTCTTATATGCCAACTCCACTTATGAGCCGGTGCGGTTGCCAAAGGGCAAGAAGGCTATGAAAAATCGATGGGTATTCAGAGTAAAGCATACAGATGATGCTACTCGCCCTCGATACAAAGCGAGGCTGGTTGTTAAAGGCTACGATCAGCGGAAATACGTAGTTTATGATGAGATCTTTTCGCCAGTCGTCAAGCGAAAAATCGATGGCATTGGCAGCTAGTTTCGACTTGGAGGTCGAGCAGATGGACGTGAAGATGACATTCCTCTACGGCGATCTTGAGGAGGAGTTGTACATGGAGCAGCCAGAGGAATTCTGTGAGAAGGGAAAGTCACACTTGGTTTGCCGTTTGAGTAAGAACTTGTATGGTCCGAAGCATGCTCCGAGATTGTGGTACAGGAAGTTCGAGTCGTTTATTGGGAGAGCATGGTTATGCACGGACGACGTCGGACCACTGTGTATTTGTAAGGTACTTTGCCGAGGATGATTTCATCATTTTACTGTTTTATGTTGATGATTGGTCGAAATGCCACTAGGATAGCATAGTTGAAACGCCAACTGGGCACGTCCTTCTCTATGAAGGATTTGGGCGCATCAAAGACTATTCTTGGGATGGAGATCAGCCGAGAGAGAGTCCAAGCTGCCACACTTGTCCCAAAAGAAGTACATTCACCGGATATTTTAACGTTTCGGGATGGACGGGTCGAAGAAAGTGAGTAATCCCCTTGCAGCTCACTTTAAGTTCACTGCGGAGCAGTGTCCATCTACTGAGGATGATAAGGAAGATATGGAGCGGGTTCCATATGCTTCAACTGTGGAAAGTCTCATGTATGCTATGGTGTGTATGAGACCAGACATTGCTCACGCAGTTGCACAGTTAACATGTATCTTTCCAATTCTGGAAGAGTACATTGGAGTGCAGTCAAGTGGATTCTACGGTACCTTCAAGGCACTGCCGATTGGAGACTTTCCTTTGGTGGTGAAGAGCCGAAGCTGGTCGGGTATACTGACGTTGATATGGCTAGAGATATAGACATGAGGCGCTCGACTTCGGGCTATGTGATGATGTTTGCTGGTGGAGCGGTATTGTGGCAGTTGCGGTTGCAGAAATGTGTTGCTTTGTTGACGACAGAGGCAGAGTACATTGCCGCGACAGAGGCCTGCAAGGAGTTGTTGTGGATGAAGAAGCTGTTGCAGGAAGTAGGGCTAAAGCAAGAGCAGTATACTTTGCTTTGCGATAGCCAAAGTAACATTCATCTTGTGAAGAACGAGACATTTAATAGTCGTTCCAAGCACATTGAGACTCGGTATCATTGGATACGGGATGCGGTCGAAAAGAAGGACACGACGCTTGAGAAGATTCATACAGATACAACGGAGCAGACATGTTCACAAAGGTTCTTCTGAGGGGAAAGTTAGAGTACTGCAGGAGAATTGTCGGGAAGACAACCCCCTCCACATAGTTGTGAAAGGGGAGATTTGTTGGAGTGGATGGGATTTTCATCCTATGTGGAAAATACCCTAGAATCGGATTGAGTATTCCTATATATAATAGAAATATTCCAATGGATTGTGTATTTCTATATATAATAGGAATATCTCAGTGGAGTTGGATTGAGTATTTCTATATATAATAGGAATACATCAATGGTTTAGATTGAGTATTCCTACATATAGTAGAATACCTCAATTAGTTGTGGGTTTGAGGCTATATATACTAGGTGTTTCCTCACCCTAAAATATATCTCAAAAAAAATGGTAAGTAAGAGCGCTTTACAATATTTGAGAGAGAGAGATAAAGGATTGAAGACTAATGTGAAGGAGAGATCGCTTCGAATAATTTTGCGACATCTCTTGTTCTTCGGAGTCCGCAATCAAATTTTCTTCTTTCAAGTGAGTTGTGGTAATTCGTTTGGATCGGGAGGAGCTTGTAGATGGTGTATTCTTTTTATTCTATTAGTGGAGTTTTTTCAGGGTTGGACTCCATTCGTCTTGTGATTTTTTCTATCTGGGTTTTCACGTAAAAATCTGTGTCTGCGATTTGTGTTTGGTTTTTTTGGTTTGTGTGCTTTTGCTCGGTTCTCTCGCAGGGCTTTCTGGTTTGGGGGAACGTTTTCGCGCTTCGTCTTCGAATACTTTTTCAACATCTCTTGTTCTTCGGAGTCTGTAATCAAATTTTCTTCTTTCAAGTGAGTTGTGGTGATCCGTTTGGATCGGGAGGAGTCTGTAGTTGGTTTATTCTCTTTATTCCATTAGTGGAGGTTCTTTACGGTTGGACTCCGATCGTCCCGTGGTTTTTTCCATCTGGGTTTTCCACTTCAAAAATATCTGTCTGCGATTTGTGTTTGGCATTTTTGGTTTGTGTACTTTTGTTCGGTTCTCTCGCATGGCTCTCTGGTTTGGGAGGATGTTTTGCACTTCGTTCCCAACATATAAAGCTACGAGAACGAGGGGACGAAGCCATAAAACCTAGATGCTATTTTAGCACTAGGCATACATCTTGGCTGTTGATTTTAACTTCTCATGCAACCAAGCGACTATAAATAGTCCGGCGAAAAGAGGTAGATTATACAATTTGCTATAGGGAATTACAATCATATGTATCAATCACTAAGCCAAAAAGTTAGGAATTACATTCTCATTGTGGTAGTCATGACATCATTTGAGGTAAATTACTTTTTTGTCCCTATAAAATGTTGTATGTCTTCTAATTCATCTCTCTTGTTACCTTGTACTCTAATATCGCGAGATGAACTATAAGAAATGATTTTCCAAACATTATGTTTGAAGATAAAACTTATCTGTTTAATAGGTTCGTACTTTTTTTTTAAGAAATAGTTACTTTTCTTGTGAGAAAGATGAAATTGAAATTGGCTATGTCTTAATAAAGACTGTATTTCAATTAGAAGTATTGTAGTTGGGTCTGAAATTATATATATACCCTTAATTATAATATTGTAAGTTTCTAAATAATTTAGCTCTATTATTATAATAAAATGCATTAGGATTCAAAAGACTAGTATTAGGAATGTTGTTGACGATTGTACTGTTATTATAATTCCAATAAAGGTAAATATTTCATATATCTACTATCTTGTACTATAGTGTTGTATTTTTCTTGTTAGAAAAATAAGTAGTATCTATAATTTTAAATATTATAGTTGACAGGAAATTTAACTCTTAGGTTATATACTTTCTGAATATTATAGTTAAAATAATACAAACTAAGATTGTTTCTTCTTTGTTAATGAACAAGTATAGGAGAGACATTGAAAGATAAGTAAACTTATGGAGGTGTGAGGCCATCTGAACTTGATCAATGAAGTTAGGTATTGTCACGCCCCAATACCGGAATACGGAGACGTATATGGCCAACTACCCCGTATAAGGTACGAAGGCATCATACTGCAATCACGACTGTCACTAGACTTGGGGGTGCATCGACAATCAAGTCTCCTAGGATCACTCAACACATCTATCTCAATCAGTCAAACAAGAAGCAATAATTAATGGACATATAAGATAAAGCAGTAAGGCGTCCCTAACGCTTAATTAAAATGATTCATAGAAACTAGCTATACAAAATGCCAACTAGCACATAGAGTCAACAATACATAATCATAGTCAGCTGCAGTCTGATTAATTACAATTATGTAAGAAAACTAAATGTCCGGAACATCCGACTAAACATGTGCCAGTGGCTAAATGCCGAAGTACAAAATGATGATATCAGAGTGGTGAAGAAGGAACCCACTCGAGTCCTTCGACAACCATGCTTCTAGTATGCACTATCGTCAGAGAAAAATCGCCGCAAGGCAAAGTTGGTTAGGTGACACTAAGTTCACAAGTCTTGATTTGGTCAGTTGGTGATTAAAGCAGCAAGGACCGCGAGGCGGCAATATGGTTAAGTCATACTGAGTTGCAAGGCACGACCTCAATATGGATACACGAATAGGTCTCATGATACGACTACGTTGACGACACAATGGACTTGTAGTACGGTCACATGGAAATTGGGTACTATCGTGTAGTTGCGTCTCTGAGTATGGGCCGAAAGGCAAACACACTTGATAAGTTGACGTTGTTAAGGCACGAGATGGTCTAGAGACACAAAATAGGTCGAGAGTCTATGTCCTAAAACTGATCCTAAGGCAAGAGTAGAAAGACAATCGTAAAGGGATTATGTTGCACAAAGTAAATGAACGTGTTGGTTTTGTATGGGTGGGCGAGGAGCTCATTCCACCAGTACAATTGAGTACTGACACCCACGCAGTTTTTATGTGCAGGCACAAATAGAAGCTTGTGGCGCGGAGCTCGCTTGGATGCGTCGAGGCACGGAGTTCCTTGACGATTTGAGGCGTGCGGCCGCGTGGAGTCTGAACTTATACGGGACATAATGTATGACATCGCTTATCTAAAGCTTCCGCTGGTCTACTCAAATTGTATTGAGAGATGAGAGAGAGCAGAGTGACTTGACATGTGAGAAGAGTGAGCTTGAGTGATTGTAATCTTGGCCTCATGCTACATTGTAATCTTTGTTCCAATATCAATAAAAGAGTATTTCTGCATGACTTGTGTTTTGCTTCAAACTTTCGCTGTTGTATCAATGTTTTCGCTTGGGACTTCTGTGCGACGACCCCGTCGCTTAGCCTGTAATCGGCCGTTATGGAACCCGCCTTGCGTGAGCGAAATCTAGGCTCACGCGATATCACGCCTTAGCGAGGACGATCGCTCCTACGGTAGCGGGACGTGACATAATGGTATCAGAGCACGGCTTTACGTCCTTGGACTTTCGATTGAATTTTTTAACTCTGTGTTGTTTTCACAAATCAATATTGTTGGTGCGCTCTCTCTCAAATGTTCTACGGCTTGTCCATACAATAAGTCTATATATTTTGCAAAATCGTACGAAAGAAAATTTGGTTAAACAAAAGTTGACTTCAATAAGCACGGTTGGCTAAGTCGGGCTGGACATATACACCAAAATTGCGTCGGGCAAGAATGAGTTAGACTCGAATGAGTAAGTGGGATGACTATCGATAGGGATGCCATCCGGCGATGTTATCGTCGATGCGATATAGATGAGCGTGCTTGGAAATTGAGGAATGCTTCGAACGAAGATTCGAAGTGATCGATTGTGAGTTAAATGATAAGTGAGGATTTGTCGAATGATTTCATCCCTGAGTGGTGTATGAGATAGCCTCGAAGATGTTGGTCGATTGAGGATGCGGGGTGCCGATGAGTCTATCAGCAAGCAATGGATATGCAAAGCCTTGGATTGAGTAGCATTGAGTAAGTTATGATCTTGAAGATTTGGACGAGTCGTTTCGAACAAAACTAGAGATGACGCGCACGAGATTGGGATTGTGCAAGTACGAAATGCAGAAATGGTTGAGTAGATAGATTGAATCGAGGAAAAGTTAAAGTAACAAACGAATGACTCGATCGAGGAAATCGATATGTGAATCGTATACAAAAACATAGCACGATTGGATGATAACGTGCATGGAAATGATTCGAATATTTGAGTTAGCATAGCTCGATATGACTTGAGGAAATATGTGGCTCGATGACTTAAGGTAGACGGATGAACATACGTGATCTTGGATTTTGAATGAATTGAACATATAGCTAGTTCGAGGAGTAACGATCGAATTGATCTCGAATATCGAAGAAATATAGTGTATCCAGTTTGGATGATAGCATCAGTTGCACGACTCGAAATTCATTGCAAAGGAAGATCGTCAGGTTATGCATATCATCGATGGTATTGAGACGTATCAAAGATCGATATGCGATAACTCGGGGGCACTCTAATTTGAGGAATGACGATCGTGCAAAGTGTTATTGTTTTGATGGATGCTATACTTAGGATTTTGATTGAAATGAATGTTGGATGAAAATGATCGTGTCTTGATGGTTGCGTTCATAACCACTACGTCGACGATCTTGTCTTGCGCGAGCGTAACTCCAGCCTCGCACATATGTCACATCGGATTTGGGACGATCGTTCCGCGTGAGCGCTGACATGGTGATTCATGTCGCGGGGATGATCGCGCTCAGAAAAATCAGGGCGTGGCAATTTGGAATGCTTCGACTTGTGGCTTGATGCGAAGGTAAATTCGAGGATTAAATCGGACTTGTGATTGATGATTAAGTAAACTTGAGGATTGAGTAGATCCAATCTGCGTATTGAGAATGAATTAGTCTAGACTCAAGCAAGAGTTACGTCCCGATGAAGATGGTTATCTCGCGGGAGTGTTGCATGGTGATTTCATACCCACCGTGGATAATCGGACTCGCATGAGATTGGGGCGTGATATATTGTTAAGTCAGACGACCTCATGATCGAATACGTGAATTGCGATAGAACGACTTAGAAAATATGGAAAGAGAATTATGGTTTAGCGACAAGTTGTGTCATAGCGTGTTTGACTTGGAAAGAATGGACAGGTGAATTATATCGAACATGTTTGAAGAGATAGACTATGTGAATTGTAAATTTGGACATGCGATAGCGATAGGCAAGAAACTTGGTTGAGTAGAACTTGAAGTAGGATGGCTTTGCTGAATGACTCGGACCCCTGGACTGAACGTTGCGAGTGCAAATAGGTGAAATCTATGCTCGGAGTTTAGAAATCAGAGTGATGTGAGCTTGGGTAGAAAAATTCCATACTATCAACTTTGGTTTGACATTAGGATGGGGTCAGTATTGATATTATTGTTTGGGAACTGTGATTCCAATACTGACAATTGACTTTAGCCTGGAGAGATGGCCTAGCGGCTAGGCGAGACGTCCATATTGCGAGAGTTAGCATCGGTATGATTTGTTTTCGGGATTGAGTGGATGAATCGGATAGGTGGGATTGGATTTACTATCACAAGGCTTGGTTGAAATGTATGTATTTTCGGGGACGCCCAAAATATGTGTACGATCCAACTAAGTGATACGTTGAATTCAAATAAGACTAAGGGAATAGAAAGGTATTGAGAATAATCATGTGTTCCAAAGAAAAGATTGATGGTAGTACGAGTGTGGCTCGGATCAAGGAAAAGCGTAGGCAAAGTGTGTGCGAGAGTCGTTGAATATTAAGTTGTAAGTCGATGAGTAAGTACTCAGTTAGTTTCGAGGATGAAACTTTTTCTGAGTGGTGTATGATGTAATGTCCCGTCCCGCTCAGCTCAATCGGAGGAATCGAAACGCCGACGGCGTTTGGACTTAGCCATGTAACGGCTACTCGAAGACCCGCTCGGTCGAGGTGACTCCTCGCTCAGGTGGGTGGCTTCGGTGAACTTGTCTCAGCTTGGCCTTCGCACTAATAAAACGAAAGTTTTCAAATGCACAAGTAGGTTTGATAATAAAAGAGATGAATCCACATAGCTAAGGGAATAATCCCAAGTCGGGTCGATTGAGTTAGAACATGGAAAAAGGTACCACGGTCGGCTTAGAAGTGTTGCACGAGGGTTTCAAAAATGACACTCGGTCCTTCGTCCCGTGGCTTGGGAGAAGGAAAAATTCGTCTTCGCCACAAAGCTAAGAATTTGCCTAAGTTATAGGCGTCGCCTGCATAAACGCTTGATAAAGCGTGCACGGTCCCGTCGTCCAAGGCTTGGCATAGCCTTTGCTCGTCTTACGGGTTAAGTTGCATTGCACGGCTTGTGGCATAAGTCTAGGCACCCGAATAACTTGGTTGTTTAAAGTCGATCGCGTGCACGGCACATTTCCTTGACGCAAGGCTTGACGCAGCCTTTGCTCGTCAAGTTGATGCACGATTAAGTTAGGCTAAGTGATTCTAGGCGGTCGAAGACATTCTAAGCACTGTCCCATGTTTTCTGCGGTTGTCGATATTACTTGGTTTCATGATCGTAAGGCCTGTCATATAGAGTATGACTTAGGCAGTAGTGTCGCATAGAGTTCAAGTTGGTTTAAGGCACGATGTCACGGACTTAGTGTTCCTGAGTCGAATGAAATGATAGGACAAAAAGGAAGAATGCTCGCGACCATGGGTCGTCGAGGCGGTCTCAGATGTGAGAAGTATTGAACTTGGTCCTGAGAGAGATGGTAACATTAGAAGAAGAATGACTGTGTAAGACGTTAGTTCGAGTCGAGTCTTGCATGGTCATTGGACAACTTGTCGACAAGGTAAAAGTTTCTTCGAGCGGCATCCCCGGGCCACGGGACTGTTTCGGCTTAGGAGAAAACACGGTATAGCCGAGCTGGGGGTACCGCTCAGGTTATTCGGGAACTTTCAGCGGGGCTCGCTACTTGCACCGAAAGGGTCGTCGAATAACAAAGCTATAAGTCCATGATAGCTTGTGGTGCTAGTGACCTTTCATATAGATGGGTCGACACGGGCGGCAATCTGCAGGTGTGCCTTTGGATTAAGTCGAGTTGAATAGGTGCACGATCAAAAGACAATGTTTGGGGCCTATGATTTGGCTGCAACGTAGACACCGTGCTTCGGCACGGGATGTGGTGTCGGGTCTTAAGTTGTTGGCATAGAGTTGCATAAGTTTGGATTTGAGTCGTTCGAGTTTAAGTCAGGAATCGCCGCAAGGCAAAGTTGGTTAGGTGACACTAAATTCACAAGTCTTGATTTGGTCAGTTGGTGATTAAAGCAGCAAGGGCCGCGAGGCGGCAATGTGGTTAAGTCATACTGAGTTGCAAGGCACGGCCTCAATATGGACACACGAATAGGTCTCATGATACGACCACGTTGACGGCACAATGGACTTGTAGTACGGTCACATGAAAATTGGGTACTATCGTGTAGTTGCGTCTCTGAGTATGGGCCGAAAGGCAAACACACTTGATAAGTTGACGTTGTTAAGGCACGGGATGGTCTAGAGACACAAAATAGGTCGAGAGTCTATATCCTAAAACTGATCCTAAGGCAAGAGTACAAAGACAATCGTAAAGGGATTATGTTGTACAAAGTAAATGAACGTGTTTGTTTTGTATGGGTGGGCGAGGAGTTCATTCCACCAGTACAGTTGAGTACTGAAATTCACACAATTTTTATGTGCAGGTACAGGTAGAAGCTCGTGGCGCGGAGCTCGCTTGGATGCGTCGAGGCACGGATTTCCTTGACGATTTGAGGCGTGCGGCCGCGTGGAGTCTGAACTTATACGTGACATAATGTATGGACATCGCCTATCTAAAGCTTCCGCTGGCCTACTCAAATTGTATTGAGAGATGAGAGAGAGCAGAGTGACTTGAAATGTGAGAAGAGTGAGCTTGAGTGATTGTAATCTTGGCCTCGTGCCACATTGTAATCTTTGTTCCAATATCAATAAAAGAGTATTTCTGCATGACTTGTGTTTTGCTTCAAACTTCCGCTGCTGTATCAATATTTTCGCTTGGGACTTCTGTGCGACGACCCCGTCGCTTAGCCTGTAATCGGCCGTTATGGAACCCGCCTTGCGTGAGCGAAATCGAGGCTCACGCGGCATCACGCCTTAGCGAGGACGAGCGCTCCTACGGGAGCGGGACGTGACAATTGGTCAGGTTAATGGCTTGTGTTTTGCAATTTCGGTCCATAGCTTATCATAGCACAATGGCCTAACTCTACAACCAAACAAGGACAATGGTTGAACCACGCACCACAACAGTCCATGTCCTCGGTTACTGACAGAAGGAACATATCACAAGTAAGTCAGTTTATAAGTGGCTAATCAATCCTACAACTTTCTATTTGTCTGGGTTATCCCAGAAATACTTATATATATGAATCTTCAGATCGTATCAGTCCCAGTAGGACTAGCCAATCCAATAATAATGCATAGCATGTAGAATATACATCGGTCCCTCGTAAGGCTACCGTGTTGAACATATAATACACAGCACATAGTAGTCCAATATTGCCATCCACTAATGCGTAAAATAAACAATATCCGTGGCAGCCGGCCTGCACGTCATGATTGATGTCTGGGAGGTGGCTAGTATTGCACGATCTCGGAATATCGTTCCCTTCCGATGCTTCTGCCAATTCAAGTTGCTTAGATTAACCATATATTGGTTTTGGAATCACATGCCGTGATCACATAATCATCCTCCTAGATGTCATATTAGCACGTGTACCCTAAGTATGAATCCACATTGGCTCATAGAGTCCCAAATCTAGATTTATCCTTAGTGTAATGCATCAAACAAACAATCATCACACTACGCCAATGCTACTAACCATTTACCATGACTGTGCTAGAAATATGGATGTACTGACATATAACGCGTAGAATTACATAGCGCAGAGGATAGCATCTCAGCGCACACATAGATTGTACCTCAGTACACACATAGAATTGTACTAGCACATGCACAAGTAATCAAGTCAGGAACATGGTCAAGTCAAATAGTCACATGGAATTCTTTTGGCACATAGGTCACATAGGCGCATATAAGGTTGTGAAAAGCGTTAGGCGCTAGTCGGGCGGGCACCCGCTGCCTAGCACCTAGCCTGCCTAGGCGGCTGCCTAGATTTAGGCGGTTCAAGAATAAATAAAAAAATCTACTGAAAATTGCAGAAAAGATCATAAATTTCCAAAACATGTATAGTCGGACGTCTGGAGGTCTAGGCGGACGCCTAGGCGGACATCGGATGGGCACCATGGGCCTAGCACCTAGGCGGCCGCCTAGACCGCCTTTTAGAACAGTAGGTGCATAGGTCACTTAGGTCACATAGGTCAGGGTACTTATAATATGCTAAGGTTAAGGCAAGGGTATCAAGTCAAACAACAAAAGCCAGACAAATACCAAAAAAATCAACAAAACAGGTGCATAAAGATCTATACGCGTGCATACGAAATCCTGGTGTATGGAGTTTCCAGGCGTATAGGGATTTTAGGCGCATAGACAGAACATACACATAAATGCCTTGAGCATGGGAAGGCAGGCGAGGTTAACATGGCGCATAGCAACCTGGCACATGGCATGGCCAGGCGCATATGCGAGATAGGCATACGCATTCAACCCATGCGCATAGCGCGCATGATGTCACGGAGTATGCGGCGGGATTTATGGCCGCATAGATGGAACTGCCGCATGCCTCCTAGCGTGCATAGGGGATCATTGTCCCCAAACAACAAGTTCAACTATAGAAATTCTTGAAACTTGCCATGGCCATAACTTTCTCTCTAAAATTCGAAATCCTACGAAACAAAAGTCAAAACTGCATGAAATTGAATTCTCTACAACATGAACAATTGGTTTTGATAGATCATTTCCACCAAAATTCCTAAAACCCTAGTTTTGAAAACTTAGATCTACTCCAAAATACTCATCAAACCCGAAAATACCAAATACTAAACATGTAGAGAATGAAAATATGCATAATATAGACTAAAAATATATAAAAAAAATCAAAGAAGTAAAATGAGCAATGTGGGCTCTTCATTAGTGCAAGATGTACTTGTCTGGGTGGTTCAGGAAAATGAATGAGAGTGAATGAGGAGAGAGAAATGGAAAGAGAATACTTATATGGGGTGGTTGGGGGGGGGGACTCCACTAAACCCTAACATGCTCTAACCTAAGTCTACATGCCATGCCACATAATGCAATTAATTAAAATAATCCAGATCATAACACAATCTAGTATTCCATCATCGAAGCAGTGAACCACATCTACAACCAGACAAGGACAAGGGTGGCACACTACTTCGCGATGAGGCACTGTTCCATGCCATGATCAGGTGTAAATACAGGATACAGATGCACATGTTATAGATATCAGGTACCATATACATGAACAATGCAGAAAAAATACGTATAATGGAAACGGAGAGTGACAGGTATATATATATATATATATTCGTTTAATTGATAATTAATTGATTTGTTAATTAATTGGTTAATTTTCTTACTGTATGATGGTTGAATTTTATTTTTCATTTTAGATTTAGAAGTGTCTTAGATTCTCTTCTACTGCACCAAAACACTAGAGTGTTGGTGAGAGATGAGGCTTATATATTTAATATTGTTCAACAAGAATAATGAAGATTAAGAGGAGAAAGTGGGTAAACAAAGGATACATTGAAATTACATGATAATAATCTACAAGCATATAGATTGTGGCCTCCCAAACCTATCTTGTTTCTGCAGTTGCATATGTTATTTTAACTTAAAACTATGAAAGGCCTGATGAGAGATCTTGATTCAAACTGAGTGACTGGTGATTGAACGGCAAAAGCTGACTCGCCACCATGCCAGTTTCGCCATGCCAGTTTCGTGTCTGGTTCAGGTTTCACAATGTTGGGTAACAGTTGGGTTATTGAATTTATGCATGTGAGTAAAAAAAAAGTCTATTCTTTACAGCTCTTTTGGATTGCATAATACTCGGCCATATCTGCCTCTTTTATAACACCCCTACCATACATGATTCTGCAGCATTTTATTAATGTTAGTATAATTACGTCTGGCAGCCATGGTATGAGTCCGTTGCATGTATTCTTACTGTTGATAATGGGATTATGATTTACACTTCTTGAGCCTGTCACATCACAAACTTTGACCATGGTTCGCGAAACAAATGTGTTTTATTTCATTGCAGAAGGAAAAGAAAAATCTACAGGATCTGAATGGTGTTTATGTCTTCAATGTTATGGAGCGAGAGTTTCTTGATAGGCCAACAGCAAGATTGATCAAAGAATTCTCCTGTATTGAGGGTAACAAAACCAGCAAACACGTGTTTTCTATTTATGAATTTAGCTTTAATGCATGAAGTAAAAGAAGAAAATACTTGAGCATCCTATTGTGTCATCATCATTCATGTTTTATTATTTTAAGTACACTAGTTCCCCCCACCCCCCTGAACTGTTTGACCTTTTTCAGATTTTAACACTAACTAAGCTGGCTCCTAAAAACAGACAATTGGTGCAGTGTCTTCATTTCTCTTATCTTTAGACATAGGTCTTGGGATCTGAATAAGTTTAAATATACGCTTTTATGTAAATGTAAAGACTTCCCTGTGCCACGGTGTTCTCGTTAATCTTACAATTTTGAAGGGTCAAGATGTACATAATATTACCCCTGTTTTATGAAAAGGTGGTTTGTGTAACTTAAACGACCCTCCAGATGCAAGCACCAATCCTTGTAATCTTGCCAAGTCATTATGTAACAAATACCTGTCAAGACTCGATACTACAATAACTTGAAGAGGAAATGCCGAATAACAAACAATTACCTGTAGTCACTTGGCATTTTAGTAGAAGTGGAAAGTGAAAGGTATATCAGTATACATAAAGGAAGATGCCGCCCGATATAGCCTTCAAAGTTCTTGGTTATGGAAGTTAATATATAGTTATAGAAATCATGTATCAACAAATCTGACCAAATATTATAATTTATCAGATTGCTTAGGCTCTGTTTGGATGTAATTTTTAACTCAGTTTTCTGAGTGTAAATGTCACGACCCGCTCCCGAATATTCGGATAGGAGTCGGACATATCCAGCCTACGTTGTGAGACATAACGTAGTCAGCTGTTCTAAACCTTTAATTATCTTCAAAATGATATTATATTGAATCAGTTTAATCACAGCATCTAAATAGAGATAAACTAGAATATGTCCCAAAGATGTCACTTAGTTACATTTCCAAAGCTAAAGTAGACTGGGACAAGTCCAGTCCAAAAGAATGTTAACTAATTATTACAAACCAAAGTTCAAATAAGAATGTAAGCTAAGCTTATAGGGTATTCCCTAGCAGGATCATCCTCTGGGATGTGAGCTAAATCCGCAGTACGACCATAGTAAGATGTGAACATAAGTTCGTCCTCGGTCAATTCACCTGCAACGATCCAATCAGGAAAAGAACAAAGTACAACCCTACAACTTACAGTTACTGCAACATGGAATTGATAGTATGAAGAACATGGAAAATAAGGAAAAGACTACAAGAGAAATGTAATTGCAACAAGAAATAGTAATTGAAATATATGAAGTGTTATGAAACATGTAAAGTGATTTGAAAAGCTAGTAGACATGTGATTGGCTATAATAGGAGAACATGCAACATATAAAAAAATAGACAACTTGGGGGTACGACATTGACTACACGTGCAAGTGGTGCAGTCAAGCTCGGATACATGTACTACACTATGGGCTTTGATCACATGTTAACTAGACTTTTTTTCAACCCATGCAAGTGTAAGAAAAATACATGTAAGAACTACAACTTGAGGAATACTAAATACAACTTGGAGAAACTTGTAAAGAACAGCTGGTATGAAACGTAAGAAACATGTAATGAAAGTCTAATATGCAACTATGCAGTGTTCTAAAAATCGCTAGGCGGCATCGGTGCGGCGGAGGTCCGCCTAGCGCCTGGCCGCCTAGATTTTTTTTAAAGAAATTTTGAATTTTGAAATTTGAAATTTGAAATTTCAATGTTCTAAAATCCAAATACTATCTTAAAACCCAAACAAATATCCAAAATACAACTAAGAATAAAGAAAATAAAAAAATCAAAAAAATAAAAAAACGACCGCCTAGGGGCGCCTAGGCCCGCCTAGGAGTGCCTAGGGCCCGCCTAGCCCACCGCCTAGGGGATTTTCGGTGTGGTGGGCCGGCGCCTAGCGCCTAGGCGGGCGCCTAAGCCGATTTTTAGAACACTGCAACTATGAATCATGAACAAAACGTAAAGTTGTAGTGTACTTGTCTTCTCCAAGATAGGGTACAGAGCTAAGAAGAGATAATGCCCCGAGTCCTCTCACTGTTCAAATGATGGTACGATTTAGGTTCCAAATCTAGATAAAGGCTAAATTATATCGGTCTACCCTTAATCCTTAATTATCTTAAGAATCATTAATCTATCTTAATTTGTTAACAACTAATAATTAGTTTATTTCTATAATTTATTTTAGCTAATAGAATTATTAAAGAAAAAATAATAATCCGATTATAAATTGAATCAAAAGATGATTAAATGAATGATTTATAGATCAGCCCCTTTTAAAAGTTTAGATGACTTGCTATGACTTTCCATTATCAGTATTTGTTGCAAGTCGAAACAAGTGAAATTAAATATAAAAGTGAACTCCCAAAATAAGAAATAAAGGCAACTATAAACAAAAGTGGTTTACAAAATAGGAAATAATAATTATCTAACATCAATCCTAAAATGGACATAATATCACTGGCTACAAACACAATCAAGCCCATATATATCAATACTTAATATAGCATAATTATTACTACATCAAAGCCATTAACAGAGGAAACCTAACATGCAACTAACCAAAAAACATCAGTAGTGTAGTAGCAAAAAAATATAACTCAATATGAACCTTCTCTTTCAACATTTGATACCTAAACCAAAAGTTTACTAAAACCTTACAACTTCACCACAGAAAGTAATGTGAGAAGAGTATGGAATATCACTTATCGAACCTTATCACAAATACCAAAAGAGCCTTAATTAACCTAACACAAAAGAGTAGCTTAAATTACTCATACAGTAGTTAAAATCTTAACCTAAATATTACACATTGAATCACAACTAAACTGATTAAGAAAACATTATCATCAACCAACCACTAGTAAGAGCACCCTAACCATTAATTCCATTTGATACCATACTAACATGTATTAGAAAAATTCAAAGCCACAGTTCTACACACAAGTACACATAAAAGTGAAATAATTTCTTCATTACCCAAAATATTAGAGAAACTCACAAAACTCACATAAACAGTAGCTAAACCCACACTACCCGGTATACTTCCGACACAATACAAACACAAAGTTGGACACGATTCATACCCAAACTTTAGTACTGCACGTATCGAGTTGTGTCGCATCCAAAACGGGTCGAGTCAAGTCCTGCGGACACAAGGGACACGGTTCAGGAATTACAACAAACAGTTGGTGATCATTACTACCAAAGTTCGGAAACAGAGTAGTAGGGAAGAAGGGAAGAAGGGTCAGGATCAAATGATCCAATACAAGATTAATCCCCAGATACAAAACACCATTCCAAAATAAATGAAATCTAGATCGAATTCAGAGGAACTACGGTGAAGAACTTCAAAAGAAAATACTAACCGAAATGGATTCGGTTTCGAATCGATCGATCGCCAACTTCGGTTCGTGCTGAGCTCTTCGATCTCGTCACTGTCAGCCCGCTCGATCGTCAAGTCGGTCGTCGATGAAGCTCGAACGTTCGTCGGTTGTCTCGGTAGTTCGAAGTGGTGGAAGGGTGGAGATGGAGTTTGGCAGGGCTTTGCCAGAGTAATGGGTGCGAAAGAGAAGTGAAAGGGATGTAGTTTACAAATAGAAAATGGTTGGGGAACACACGATTGAGGGTGGAAGAAAACCGAACGAAAATAAAGGTTCGGTTACGTTAAACATGGAAGAGGTCCTCTTCCACTCTCCTGAGATTTCAAATGAAATGGTTCCACATCACAAGAAGCCAACCACTACACAATCCTACGGTCCCACTCCCTTCCTATTTAATACTATGTTAACTTAGTTTGCACTTGTGCAAATAAGTCACCCATAATTCTATATATTACACCTAAGCCTAATACACAAGCATATATGGTTTATCTATTTGCTTATTTAATTCTTTTTATTATAAATCATGTATTTATTTAACAAAAAGTAATTCCTAGCTAATGACTCTTATTTGTCATATTACTTGATTACAAAATTTATCATTTATCCATTTATTAATTATTAACTATTTATCATATTTAATTTATTTGATTTAAACTTAATTTAATAATAAGAATATTAATTCATTTAGAATTATAATTCAACACAATCAATTTGTAAATCTTCAATTTATTCACTATTAAAAGTAAGGAGTTACAAAACTTCCCCTTCTTCAAAAATTTCGTCATCGAAATTTCCAAGGATAGGGTATAAACAATCATAACTGAAAAAGGTAAGGGTATTTCTCCTTCATCTCATCCTCTCTCTCCCAAGTTGACTCGCCGGGAGAGTGGTGTCCCCATGCGACCCGAACCAGGGGTATAGCCTTGTTCCTCAGCCTCTTCTCCATCCGGTCCAAGATCTCGATAGGCTACTCCACATAAGTGAGACTGGGTCCAACCTCTAACTCTGAATGATCCAATATATGACTGGGGTTTGGAATGTATCTCCTCAGCTGAGAAACGTAG
This sequence comes from Iris pallida, assembly GCA_029216955.1. NCBI lineage: Eukaryota > Viridiplantae > Streptophyta > Magnoliopsida > Asparagales > Iridaceae > Iris > Iris pallida. Next base: position 4,207,844 of record JANAVB010028200.1, on the reverse strand, counting down.
AAGACGTTGTGAACGTCTTCGAGGTTGGATGGCAATGCAACCCTGTAAGCCACCTCTCCAACTCTGCTAAGTATAGTGAAGGGTCTAATATATATGGGGCTTAGCTTCCCACCTCGGCCGAATCTGATCGTCCCTTGAGTAGGAGATATCTTCACAAACACCATATCGCCCTCAGCGATCTCCAAGGGTCTTCGACTTTTATCAGCCCAATGCTTCTGCCTGTCTTGGGCAACCTTGAGTCTGTCTCTGATCATCTTGACCTTGTTCGCTGCATCGACAATCATTTCGGGTCCGAGCATGACTCTCTCCGACATCATCCCAAGAAAGAGGTATCTTGTATCGTCGTCCGTAAAGCGCCTCGAACGGTGTCATCCCAATACTAGCTTGGTAGCTGTTGTTGTAAGAGAACTCTACCAAGTGGAGATGATCCTCCCATGATCCGTCGAAATCCAATGCGCATGTCCGCAGCATGTCCTCTAAAGTCTGTATAGTCCTCTCCGACTGCCCATCCGTTTGTGGGTGATATGCAGTGCTGAACTTCAACTGAGTACCAAGTCCTTCCTGCAGGCTCTTCCAGAAGTGTGAAGTGAATCGACTGTCTCTGTCAGACACTATGCTTACTGGAACTCCATGAATCCGCACTATCTGTCTCATATACAGCTCTGCCAACTTCTCAGTGGAAAGTTCCACTTTGAAGGGGATGAAATGAGCTGATTTGGTCAGTCTATCGACTATGACCCAAATAACATCCTTCCCTCCTTGGGAACGAGGAAGTCCCGAGACGAAGTCTATTGTGATGTGTTCCCATTTTCACTCCGGTATAGGTAAAGGCTGTAGCAGTCCAGCTGGCCTCTGCCTTCACCTGCTGGCAGACAAGGCATCTGGAAACGAATCTAGCAACGTCCCTCTTCATATCGTACCACCAGATATGCTCCCGCATGTCCTTATACATCTTGTTGGCACCAGGATGTATGGATTACTTTGACTAGTGAGCTTCCTGCATAATCTCCTCCCTCAAGCCGCTGTCAGGTACACACAGTCGGGTCCCATGTCGCAACGATCGATCGTCGGCTATGCTGAAATCATCTAGAAGTCCTGCATCTATCCGTTCTCTGAGTTGACGAAGTCTAATATTGAGGAACTGGGTCTCCTTGATCTTCTCCACCAGGCTGGACTGAATTTGCAATCTCATCATCTGTATCTCTACTCCAGGTAGAATGACCTCTATATCGAGCTTCTCCAAGTCCTCCAGTAGATGCCTGTCTGTAGTCAGATACATAGCCACCAGGTATCTGCTAAGTGCATCGCAGCGACATTAGCCTTCCTAGGGTGATATTGAAGGTCAATGTCAAAGTCCTTCATCAGTTCTAGCCACCTCCACTGCCTCATATTCAGCTCCTTCTGGGTAAACACATACTTCAAGTTCTTGTGGTCCGTGAAGATTTTCACACGCTCTTCGTATAAATAGTTTCCACAGCTTCAAAGCGAATACTACTGCTGCTAGCTCCAACTCATGGGTAGGATAGTTTTTCTCATGAGTTCGTAACTGCCTAGACGCATAAGCAATTACTTTTTCATTCTGCTGGAGAACGCATCCCAACCCCTTCACTGAGACATCACTGTAGATAGAAAATCCTCCACTGCCCGAAGGTAATGCCAACACTGGTGCGGTCGTCAGCCTTCTCTTCAGCTCCTTAAATGCTGCCTGGTACTCCTCTGTCCAGTTGTACTCCTCATTCTTCCTTGTCAGCTTGGTCATAGGCTCAACCACTTTTGCAAAGTCCTTCACGAACTTTCTGTAGTAGCCAGCTAAGCCTAGAAAACTCCCGATCTCCGCAACTAACTTTGGAGTGGTCCATGTCTCGACTGCTGCAATCTTCTTCAGGTCCACTGTAATACCTTCTCCTGTGACCACGTGACCAAGAAACTCCACTTGGTCTAAGAAAAACTCGCACTTGGATAGCTTGTCGTACAGCTTCTCATTCCTCAGGATCTCCAGTACTATCTGTAGGTGCTCAACATGTTCCTCAGGAGTCTTCGAATAGATAAGTATGTCGCCAATGAATACTGCGACAAACTTATCTAGATACTCATGGAAAACCTTGTTTATAAGGCTCATGAAGGTGGCAGGTGCATTTGTGAGTCCGAAGGGCATAACTAGGAACTCATACTGCCCGAATTTGGTATTGAATGCAGTCTTCTGAATGTCTTCATCCCTCACCTTCACTTGGTGATATCCCGATCTCAAATCTATCTTCGAGAACACCTTCGTCCCGCTCAATTGATCGAATAAATCGTTTATCCGAGGCAAATGATATTTGTTCTTGATAGTAACATTGTTCAAGGCCCTGTAGTCGATGCACATCCGACCTGTGCTATCCTTCTTGGGCACAAAAAGAACTGGTGCTCCCCATGGTGACGCTCCGGATCTGATGAAGCCCTTGCTCAGCAACTCGTCGATCTGGTCCTTCATCTCCTTGGATTCCTTGGGGTTCACTCTGTAGCTGCCATGAGATACCGGCCTTGATCCCGGTATCAGATCTATAGAGAATTCCACATTTCTGTTAGGCGGAAGGCCTGGAAGATCCTTTGGAAAGACGTCCATAAACTCCGTGATGACAGGATGGGGAGGTACTTGCTCTTTAATTGTAGCAGCAAAGTTGGTCTCACCCATAATCTCTGGCATGACTCGTCTCACTCTGAACTCCTCTCCCGGGGGACTGAACAATATACTGCCCCCGAAACAATCTATGACTGCATGTGAGTCACTAAGCCAGTCCATTCCCAGTACATCGTACCCGGGGAGAGGCATTATAAAGAATTGTGCCCTAAACTCCCTTTCTGCTATAATGATAGGACAACTATACATATCACTAATAGACACTGCTCCCCCTCCAGTCATAACTCTACCCCTTAGTAGGTCTAGTGATAAGCTATGTTGTACTGGGTGCCCTAAGCGTCCGCCCAGAATCTGCTGCTCTTGAATCAAAAAATTATGCATTTATGTATACAACAAATATGTAGTATAACTAATAAGCAATAAACATTAACCAATAAGCACAAAAGTAATATAAGAAGCCAAAAAGATGAAATAATAAATGTTCAACATCAAGAAAAGATAGTAAATATAATTGTGCAGCCCTAGGCGACCCTAGGCGAGTCATTTTTTCCCCTGGGCGACCTTAGGTGGGCGCCTAGGCGAGCATCGCCTCACCCAGGAAAATTTTCCCCAGGTCGAGGCGAGTCCTCTGTCACAGGCGCGCCTAGACCGCTTAGGCGTCGCCTGTGACAACATAGGTGATAAGGTGGTGTCTATGTACAAACTCAAGAGATAGGAAACTGTATGAAGCGCCATAATCAAATAATGCAGTAGCTAGATAAGAATGTAGTAAAATAAGACCTGTGATGACGTCAGCTACCAGCTCTGGCTCCGGTGCTATCTCCGGTACTGGCTCTGGTGCATCAATAGCCATAGCGTAGGCTCTCCCCTGAGCCGCTCTCTGCTGCTGCTGCTCGAACCTCTGCTGCTGAGTCGGAAGCGGTGCCCTAGGCTGGAGTACAGCTTGTCCTGGTGGTGCTGGAGCTCCAGTCCTGGTAACTGCAGGGCAATCCTGAAGCTGATGCGTAGCAGACCCACAAGCGAGACAATGTCCGAGTCTCTTCTTGCATACTGTATGCTCATGACCAGGCCTCCTACAATAGGTGCATATAACAGGAGCTGCTCTCTGATGCTGGGGTACAGGTGCCCTAGGAGGTGGTTGATGTTGTTGTTGCTGATGGACATGCGGTCTTTGCTGAAATGCAGGGCGCTTGGCAGGGCCATCAAAGTGACTGATGCTGGCATACGACCTCTTGTTGCTGGCCATCAGACGAGCCTCTAAACTCCGCGCTACCTCCAGACTCTGATAATAACTCGTCGCTCCTTTGGCCGTCAGTAGGACGCCAATCTCTGGAGCAAGTCCGTAGCGGAACCTACTCGCCATCTCCTCAGGGTCTGCAACTAAGCTGGGGGAAAACGACTCAGACGGCTGAACTCTGCAGCGTACTCCTCAACTGAGCGGTTCCTTTGCTCTAGATTCTGGAACTGACGTCCCAGCGCCTCCCTGGCCGTAGCAGAGAAGAACTTCCTCTTGAATAGAGTCTTGAACTGCTCCCATGTGACTCCCCCGTAGTAAAACTTGGCTCATTTCTAAACCAAGTTCCAGCTAAGTCTGTCATCAGAAACCCCACTGCCTCGACTTTGAGGTCGTCGGGCAGTCTAGCTCCGCTGATCTTCCTCTCGCAAGCCTCTAACCAGTCGTCGGCATAGATGATGCCCTCGGTTCCCTTAAACTCCTTTGGTCCCAGCTTCATAAAGTCTTGCACGGTTCTGACTTGGGGTTGAGGCTCTCTGGGTGTGGGGTAGCGGTATGCTATAGGCTCTGTCGGAGCAGAGCAGTATGCTCCTGGTGGGTCGCTAAGAACCCCTGAAATAAACCAAGGAGTTGGTTCCCATCTAAGGTGACGGTGGCCTGTGCCGGAATAAGGCCTGGTGGAGATGGAAGAGTAGGTGTAGGTTGAGTATGGGGAGTCTGAATGATAGGGTCATCGAATGGAAGGATAGCAAGGACGCCAGGTATGCCAGATGGTGGGATAGGTTGTTCATTTCCTTGCACTACATGGAGAGGTACAGTTAAGCTCGGATACATGTACTATACTACGGACTTTGATCACATGTTAACTACACTTTTCCCCAACCCATGCAAGTGTAAGAAAAATACAACTTGAAAACATGTAAGATCTACAACTTGAGGAATACTAAATACAACTTGGAGAAACTCGTAAAGAACAACTGGTATGAAAGGTAAGAAACATGTAATGAAAGTCTAATATGCAACTATGAATCATGAACAAAACATAAAGTTGTAGTGTACTTGCCTTCTCCAAGATAGGGTACAGAGCTAAGAAGAGATAATGCCCCGAGTCCTCCCACTGTGTTCAAAAGATGTACGATTTAGGTTCCAAATCTAGATAAAAGGCTAAATTATATCGGTCTATCCTTAACCCTTAATTATCTTAAGAATTATTAATCTATCTTAATTTGTTAACAACTAATAATTAGTTTATTTCTATAATTTATTTTAGCTAATAGAATTATTAAAGAAAAAATAATAATCAGATTATAAATTGACCAAAAGATGATTAAATGAATTGATCACATGTTAACTAGACTTTTCCCCAACCCATGCAAGTGTAAGAAAAATACAACTTGGAAACATGTAAGAACTACAACTTGAGGAATACTAAATACAACTTGGAGAAACACATAAAGAACAGCTGGTATGAAAGGTAAGAAAGATGTAATGAAAGTCTAATATGCAACTATGAATCATGAACAAAACGTAAAGTTGTAGTGTACTTGCCTTCTCCAAGATGGGTTACATAGCTAAGAAGAGATAATGTCCCGAGTCCTCTCACTGTGTTCAAAAGATGGTACGATTTAGGTTCCAAATCTAGATAAAGGCTAAATTATATCGGTCTACCCTTAACCCTTAATTATCTTAAGAATCATTAATCTATCTTAATTTGTTAACAACTAATAATTAGTTTATTTCTATAATTTCTTTTAGCTAATAGAATTATTAAAGATAAAATAATAATCCGATTATAAATTGAATCAAAAGATGATTAAACGAATTGATTTATAGATCAGCCCCTTTTAAAAGTTTAGATGACTTGCTATGACTTTCCATTATCAGTATTTGTTGCAAGTCGAAACAAGCGAAATTAAATATAAAAGTGAACTCCCAAAATAAGAAATAAAGACAACTATAAACAAAAGTGGTTTACAAAATAGGAAATAATAATTATCTAACAGCAATCCTAAAATGGACATAATATGACTGGCTACAAACACAATCAAGCCCATATATATCAAAACTTAATATAACATAATTATTACTACATCAAAGCCATTAACAGAGGAAACCTAACATGCAACTAACCCAAAAACAGCAGTAGTGTAGTAGCAAAAAAAATATAACTCAATATGAACCTTCTCTTTCAACATTTGATACCTAAACCAAAAGTTTACTAAAACCTTACAACTTCACCACAGAAAGTAATGTGAGAAGAGTATGGAATATCACTTATTGAACCTTATCACAAATACCAAAAGAGCCTTAATTAACCTAGTACAAAATTGTAGACTTAAATTACTCATACAGTAGTTAAAATCTTGACCTAAATATTACACATTAAATCACAACTAAACTGATTAAGAAAACATTATCATCAACCAACCACTAGTAAGAGCACCCTAACCATTAATTCCATTTGATACCATACTAACATGTATTAGAAAAATTCAAAGCCACAGTTCTACACACAACTACACATAAAAGTGAAATAATTTCTTCGTTACCCAAAATATTAGAGAAACTCACAAAACTCACATAAACAGTAGCTAAACCCACACTACCCGGTATACTTCCGACACAATACAAACACAAAGTTGGGCACGATTCATACCCAAACTTTAGCACTGCACGTATCGAGTCGTGTCGCATCCAAAACGGGTCGAGTCAAGTCCTGCGGACACAAGGGATACGGTTCAAGAATTACAAGCAGTTGGTGATCATTACTACCAAAGTTCGGAAACAGAGTAGTAGGGAAGAAGGGTCGGGATCAAATGATCAAATACAAGATTAATCCCCAGATGCAAAACACCATTCCAAAATAAATGAAATCTAGATCGAATTTAGAGGAACTACGGTGAAGAACTTCAAAAGAAAATACTAACCGAAATGGATTCGGTTTCGAATCGATCGAACGCCGACTTCGGTTCGTGCTGAGCTCTTCGATCTCGTCACTGTCAGCCCGCTCGATCGTCAAGTCGGTCGTCGACGAAGCTTCGTTGGTTGTCTCGGTAGTTCGAAGTGGTGAAGATGGAGTTTGGCAGGGCTTTGCCAGAGTAATGGGTGCGAAAGAGAAGTGAAAGGGATGTAGTTTACAAATAGAAAATGGTTGGGGAACACACGATTGAGGGTGGAAGAAAACCGAACGGAAATAAAGGTTCGGTTACGTTAAACATGGAATAGGTCCTCATCCACTCTCCTGGGATTTCAAATGAAATGGTTCCCACATCACAAAAAGCCAACCACTAAACATAATCCTACGGTCCCACTCCCTTCCCATTCAATATTGTGTTAACTTAGTTTGCACTTATGCAAATAAGTCCCCCACAATTCTATATATTACACCTAAGCCTAATACACAAGCATATATGGTTTTTCTATTTGCTTATTTAATTTCTTTTTATTATAAATCATGTATTTATTTAACAAAAAGTAATTCCTAGCTAATGACTCTTATTTGTCATATTACTTAATTACAAAATTTGTCATTTATCTATTTATTAATTATTAACTATTTATCATATTTAATTTATTTGATTTAAACTTAATTTAATAATAAAAATATTAATTCATTTATAATTATAATTCAAAACAATCAATTTGTAAATCCTCAATTTATTCAATATTAAAAATAACGAGTTACAGTAAATGACCAAAATTTGGGAAACTGTGTCTGGGCAAGGAAACTCAAAAACTACATTCAGAAATTTTCTTTTGGAAGTAGCTGTTTAGACACCCTTTTTGGAAAGCTAAAAAAAGTGTTTTCTGAATATAGTCTCTCTTCTCTCTCTCCTCTTCCTACCCATGGAGTTCCAAGGTTCCTCTCTCTCTCTCTCTAACCCCCTTCAAACTTTTCTGAACGGAGTCTCTCCTCCTCCCTCTCTATTCCTTCCCATAGAGCTCCAAGGTTCCTCTCTCTCTCTCGAACACGTCGACGACCTCCTCTCCCCGGTCAATGGTGATGTCGAGTGCGTCGACGTCATTCATCTCCTGGTTGGCAACGCAGATGGAGAAGAGCGTTGCTGACCACCTCGATCACCGGACCTCCTATCGACGACAAGGTCGACGGGCCGGAGTACGACGAGGGGGCGACAAAAACCCTAACCCTAATGGAATTTTGTTCAGATATGAGAGAAATTGGCCGGATCGTGACCGGAGTACGACGGGCCAGAGTACGACGAGGTTGACGGGCCGGATTACGACGAGGGAGAACGACGTGGCCGCAGTTGGTGGCGGCCAGGATGGTGGAGAACACGTTCGGCCGGTGCCCCACCGCGTCGGAGCTCCGGTGGTTGAACTCCAGTTCCTGGCCTACTTGCAGCCTAAGAATTCCTTCGTTAAAAAATTTATTTTCTAAATTTTTTTTACCAAACATAATTTTTAACTTTTATTTCATAAAACTACTTTTCATATGAAAGTAACCAAACACAAATACAAAATATGTATACTCAGAAAACAACTTTATAACATCTTTGAAAATTGTTTTTAGAATAAAATTTCAGAAAACTTATTCAAACGGATCCTTAATTTCCTGAAGTAATCATGTTAACTTTGAAGTTCTTGAAGGTATAGGAGAGTGCAAGTGTATATGCAACTGAGTACATTCAGCAGTTGTCATATTTGCAAAAAGAACTATTTCAAGGCTTTTCCTAGATAAAAGAAGTTTCCCGTCATATTTAATTTTGTACCTCCTTTAAACTCTGAATTTGAACATGTTGATATGGCAGAGACATTTTTAAGCAACATCGGGAGTCGATATGGGATAATATCTGGATCTCGGGAAAATTCCTTATATAATGCCCTTTGGGTGGCACAGGCGCTTCTGCGTAAGGGGTATAGCTTTCTGCAGTGCCTTATTCTTTGCATTTGTTTAGATTCACGGATCCTTTTCTATTCTTGAATCTGCGCATTGAACTTTTTGCCTTATAATTTTCTCCCAGATCTGCGAAGAACGTGAGTAAGAGAATGCTTATATTCACTAACGAAGATGATCCCTTTGGGACTATCACAGGGGCAATTAAAACAGATATGATCAGAACAACTGTACAACGTGCCAAAGTACTGCCATCTCTTCTTATACTTTAAGAGATACAAACTGCTTTCTATTTGCTGTTTAATCCCCTCTAGATTATATCATTGTTCATTGAATAATGTTTACTTAGTTTTATGTTTTATAGGACGCACAAGACCTTGGCATTGCTATAGAACTTCTTCCGTTGAGTAGGCCAGATGAGGAATTTAACGTTTCCATTCTTTATGCTGTATGTTTAACATGATATTGAGTATCCTATGTATCTTAAAACTACATGATTGTGTGTGGACCACTGAACTTGAAAAGCTCTTTAATTCTCTTAGGATTTGCTTGGATTGGAGGGTGAAGAGATGTCTCAGTTCTTGCTGTCTGCAGGTGAAAGGTATGCGTAAAGCATACAGTCTGATTTCAATATTATGATAAGTAACAACAAATATTCCAAAATCATAACAACAACAAGATAGCCTTTATCCCAAAATTTTCCCAATTTCACAAAAAGCTCTAATCATCTTGACATTTTTATTAAAGATTTAAGTGAATGTTGTCTAAAAAATGTGAATGTAATTGCTAATTTTTGCTATTAAGATTTTTTATTATGAAAACTAATGTGTTCTAGTTACTTTTTATTATTATCTCGTATATTCATCTGATACTTTTTTTTTCTCTGAAGTCTTAGTAATTTTTTGTATTTTTTATGTCGATGGAAGAAATATTTTTTTGTTCTTCTGCGGTGCTGCCATGTAACGGACATCGTTGCACAGTATGAATATTCCCTAGATACCTACATGGTGGTATTTCAAAACATTATTTTGTTCTTCTGCGGTGCTGCCATGTAATGGACATTGTTGTACAATATGAATATTCCCTAGATACTACATGGTGGTATTTCACGGCTGAATCACCTCTGAAAACAACCTAAAGTTAAAGATTTATCAATAGGTAATGTTGCTCCATTGCCTAACCAAAGAGCTACTGCTGTACCAATAAAAAAGACAGTGATGCAGTCGTGCGAAGCACCACATTGCACGTTGCGGCGTGCCTCGTGCAGACAAAACTGTCGTGCGGCAGGCCTCGCTGCGGGTTAAAACTGTGTTGCAGCTGCCTTGGTGCGGATGAAACTTTTTGTGGCGCCCCTCAGTGTGGAATAGAAATTAGCTATCATCTTATAATTTTTGTTTTTGGTTTGTGTGCTCTGTGAGAGTACATATGGGGAGAGGGAGATACACATCATCAATGTTCCAATAAGATGAACTTCTTCCACATAACTCTAGGTTTTCTTAAATCTTATCCCCACCTAATTCATATCTGGACACATCATAAATCTTACAGAAGAGTGAGAGCATATGAAGTTTGTTACTATTTATAACCCTATATTTTCTCTTCTTTCACATAAGAGATCAAGGGGAATAGTTTGGTGACCATATAGATTTGGTTTGGACAACTTTGCTGGAGGTCCGATGGAAAATTATCCATTTTAAAAATTATCTTTTTACAAATAAAAGTGTAAAAAGAGTAAGAAAAATGGACCGACAGATTTGTGCACCGAAAATGTAAAATAAAAAGGTACTTGATTGCAACGATGGAATCTCTCCATGCATGTTAGCCAAGGCCCTCTATCTACTCAATCTAGAAAGGGAATGAAAGTTACATCTTTGTGTGGGATGACTGTACTGTGGTGTAACTGGGGATTCCCAGGACCCTTACTTTGGTGTGCGTATTGATCGATAGAAAGTTAAACAGATTTAATACGTGTTCTAACCCTTCATAGGCGGAAACTAGGGTTCACGAATTATACCTGCGGCGGAAAGAAGACAAGTAATTCCTGGCAATCTCGAGCGGACGACCCCAAGATCTTCTGCACGTATTTCTTCCTCGAGTTGGACGTCGTGTGGGCGACGATCTCCCATCCTTTTCTTCTCCTTGGCAGCCCTCTCTTTCTCTTCTTACGTGAATCACGAATTTAGAGAAAGCTTCAGATTTCTGATCAGTAATCTGACGGCCAGAGAATAGAGGATATATATAGGCTACGACAGGGACCACGAGGAGAAATTAGGGTTAGGCCTCCTAACTGATCTGGATATCCCGTGTTCAGCTCGAACACACAATCCAGGTCCATTAACAATAGCTCGGTCCACTAATGAGCTATTGTTGCACTACCTCCCTAATCCCAAATTATGTTTGTGGGCTCCTTTTATTATATGCTCGTTTGGCTTCCCATGTTAAGATATCATATGTCCGTCGATCAAATTAAGTTACTGACAACTATATTGATTCGACATCTTTTATCCTTAAGCTATGTTGTTACGGGCGACGCCTAGGCGCGCCCGATTTGAACAGGTCGCCTCGACCTGCATATTTTACTGCATTGTAAGGCGAGGGCCGCCTAGGCGCGCCTAGGCGGGTGCCCAGGTTCGCCCAGGGAAGACAACTGCGGGCACCTAGGCGGTGGATCTCAGGTGGGCTATGGGCTTTTTACTAATATCTTTTTTGGGCTTTAGGGTTATTATTGTTGCTAAAACATGTGTTATTGTAAAAATTGCTACTGTTTGCTGCCTTCTGCTACTGCTATTGTTGCCTTTTGCTACTACTACTGTTGTCTTCTCCCTCTTATTACAATCTGCTACTGTTGCTGCAGCCTTCTGCTACTACTGTTTGCGGCCTTATGCTACTGTTGCTGCTGACTTTTGCTACTACTGTTGCCTACAATGTTTACACAGGTTTAGAGACCCAGAAATCTGGGCGGGCGCCTAGGCGCCGCCTAGGCGGGCACCTAGGCGCGCCTAGGCGAGGCGGGCATGGTCTCGTCTCGCCTAGCACCCAATACAACATAGTTCTTAAGTAGTACCGCTCAACTTTATTTGTCATGTCGGATATAATCCACCTGCAGGGTTTACATGACAATCCTTATGAGCTCCTTAAGGGGACATCATCAACCCGATGTATCGGGACATGGATTTCATTTATAATCAACAGCCCATCATACATACAATGTCATTATCCAATTCATAGAGGTTGTTGATCCATAATGAATCTCACTCTTTCATGAGTCAAAGTAATGCACACTGCATATACATGTCTGTTATTATATCCGGATTAAGAGCACAAGCATCCATAATAACAGAGGTGTTTGTTCTCTTATGTAGTCAGTACAAAGAGAACAACCTCAAGTAGTCCTGTTCAATACACACAAAGTGTACTAGTGTAAACCTATAGTCAAGATAGACTAATACCACCTTACACTACAACCTTTCCAATAGATTGTCCAAGTCCATCTAGGTTGTGAACTATTTATATACTCCATAGGGAACTGATAATATGATCTTCTGTGTGACACCACACACCATATTATCTACAATATAGAATATCAGACATTTGTATTAACACTTGCAACAAATACAATATGCAAACATTTGTCCATATGATTCTCATTCAAAATTTAAGGAAATAAGGTTACTACAAAAGTGATACTTTTAGTATATAACCCTAACAATCTCCCACTTATACTCAAAGTATTGTTTTTCAGTATACTGTTACAAATCTCCCACTTATACTTAAAGCCATGCTGATACACATCTGACTCCCATTCCCTCAACATGACTATCAAAAGTCTTAGCTGGTAAGTTCTTTGTAAAGGGATCAGCTAGGTTGTCGGCTGATGCTATCTTGATCACAACAACTTTTTCTTTTCTTACGAAATCTCGTATCAGGTGGTACTTGCGCTCAATGTGTTTACCTGTCTTATGGGCTCGTGGTTCCTTCGAGTTTGCAACTGCACCACTATTATCACAATAAAGTGTAATAGACTTAGGCAAACTAGGTACCACATCCAAGTCAAACATAAAGTTTCTGAGCTAAACCGCTTCTTTGGCTGCCTCAGAGGCTGCCACATACTCGGCTTCCATAGTAGAATCAACAATACATTTTTGCTTGATACTCCTCCACACAATGGCTCCACCTCCCAAAGTAAACACATAACCTGAGGTAGATTTTCTGGAATCCCTATCTGACTGAAAATCTGAGTCTGTATACCCCAAGGGAACTAAACTATCTGCATGGTAAACTAGCATATGCTCTTTAGTCCTTTTCAGGTACTTCAAAATATGCTTTACGGCAGTCCAGTGCTCTTGTCCTGGGTTAGACTGATATCTGCTGACCATGCCTACGGTAAAGCAGATGTCTGGTCTCGTACATAGCATTGCATACATTAAGCTTCCTACTGCTGAAGCATAAGGAACTGCCTTCATGTTCTCTATCTCTTTAGATGTCCTCGGACACTGCTCTTTTGATAGAGCAATTCCATGTCTAAAAGGTAAGAAACCTTTCTTAGAATTTTGCATACTAAAACGAGCTAGTACAGTATCGATATAGGAAGCTTGGGATAAGCCCAACATCCTTTTCTTGCGATCTCGTAAAATTTTGATCCCAAGGATGTGACCTACTTCTCCCAAGTCCTTCATATCAAATTGTTTGGATAACCATATCCTTACATCAGATAACACCTTCACATTGTTTCCAATGAGCAAGATGTCATCCACATAAAGTACTAGGAACACCACCACGTTTCCGTCACACTTTCTGTATACACATGATTCATCCTGACATTGATCAAATCCATAGGATTTTATCACCTGATCAAAACATATGTTCCAAGATCTGGAAGCTTGCTTAAGTCCATAAATGGACTTCTTGAGCTTACAAACAAGATGCTCTTGGCCCTTTTCAATGAATCCGTCTGGTTGCTTAATATAGATGTCTTCCTCAAGACTTCCATTAAGGAAAGCTGTCTTGACATCCATTTGCCAAATCTCATAATCGAGATGAGTTGCAATATATAAAAGAATCCGGATAGACTTAAGCATGGCTACTGGAGAAAATGTTTCCTCATAATCGATACCCTCTCTTTGAGTAAAACCTTTTGCTACAAGCCGAGTTTTAAAGGTTTCAATCTTACCGTCTGATCCTCTTTTTCTCTTATAGACCCACTTGCATCCAATGGCTTTTACACCAACGGATGGTTCTACAAGCTCGCAGACCTGATTAGAATCCATAAATTCTATTTCAGATATCATTGCTTTTTGCCAAGACTCTGCATCTTTATCTTGGAGTGCTTCATTGTAGGTACAAGGATCATAATCTTGTTCCTCATGGACGAAGTCTGACGACTCTCCCAAGAACATATATCTATCAGGTTGTATCACAACCCTCCCACTACGACGAGACACTATCAGTTGTGGTGTAACATTTGTGACATGTTGTACAGTTATTTGTGGTTCATCCTCTTGTACTGTTGGTACTGAAGTACTTGGTGTCTTACCTCTCAGTTCTTCTAGAACAACTCTACTTGTGGGTTTATGGTTCATCACTTAGTCTTCCTCTAAGAATCGGACATTCGTGCTGACAATGACCTTCTGATCCTTAGGACTATAAAATAAACTTCCTTTCGTTCCTCTTGGATAGCCTACAAACAAGCGTACTTCTGTACGAGATTCTAACTTATCTGCTTTTCCATTCAGCACATGTGCTGGACTACCCCAAATGCGAACATGTTTCAGACTAGGCTTACGCCCAATCCACAGCTCTGTAGGAGTAAGAGGAACTGACTTAGAAGGAACCAAGTTCAAAATATAAGCTGTAGTCTTTAAGGCATATCCCCAAAACGAATCTGGTAAATCTGAATAACTTATCATTGATCTAACCATCTCCATAAGAGTTCTATTCCTTCCTTCGGCTACACCATTCTGCTGGCGCGTTCCAGGTGCAGTCAATTGGGATGCAATACCAGCCTCTGATAAATAATCCCTCAACTCTCCAAAGAGGTACTCGCCACCACGATCTGATCATAATGACTTGATACATTTTCCATGACGTTTCTCCGTTTCAGCCTTGTACTCTTTGAATTTCTCAAAGCACTCAAATTTACGACGCGTCAAATAAATGTATCCATACCTTGAATAATCGTCAATAAATGTGACAAAATATTCAAAGCCACCTCTAGCTTGGATAGTCATGGGCCCACACAAATCAGAATGAACCAATTCCAACACATCTTTGGCCCTATACTCCTTTGCCGTAAAAGGCCTTTTGGTCATTTTACCTTCCAAGCAGGATTCACAGACTGGTAGTGTCTCCACTTCCAGTGAACTCAAAGGTCCATTTTCAACCAGTCTTTGAATCCTTCTTAGGTTAATATGCCCCAATCGCAAGTGCCAAAGATATGTTTGGTTCATAAAAGAAGGTTCTTTTCTCTTATTTAAGTTAGATGACATATTATTCATTTCCATAAGTTGCATTGTGGGCAAAATAGGATTAATGACATACAGATTATCAACCAATGCACCAGAACAGATAAAATGATTATTCTTTCTAATAACAATATTGTCATTAAAATAAACGGAATATCCATCCTTAACTAAAATAGAAACAGAAACTAAATTTCTTCTAAGTGAAAGTGCATAAAGACAATCTCTCAATGTCAAAGACTTATTTCTACGAAAAGATAAAGTAACATCTCCTAATGCAACGACCGATACTTTTGTACTATCACCCATGAACAAGCATATCTCTCCATCACTGAGCCGTCTGGTTTCCTGGAACCCCTGCAATGTATTGCAGACATGATTAGTGGCTCCTGTATCTACATACCAGGTGCCGGTAGATAACACCGCTAAGCATGTTTCAACTACTAGTAAATGAGATATACCTTCTTTGTTCTCTTGTTTGAGAAGTGGACAATCAGTCTTCCAATGTCCTGACCCTTTGCACTTAAAATATTTGCCTTTCGGCTTTTTTACCGCGCCTTGAGGTCCCATGCTCTTCTTTGCTGAGTTTGCCTGTTTCTGAATGTTATTCTTCTTCTTACCGCCTTTTGGCTTAGAAGTTGAAGCCTTTTCAGAAACAAAAACATGACCACTCTGCCTAAAGAGAGATTCAACATACTGTAGCTCTTTTGCAAGTTCTGTCAAACTATACAACCTTTTGTTCATGTTGTAATTAAGGTAGAAATTGTCAAAACTTTTAGGTACAGTCCCGAGAATAATATCGACATGGGATTCTCCATCGATTTCAGCTCCAAGGATCTCCATCTCATTCAGATGATCCATCATCTTGAGAACATGATCCCTTACTGGTGTACCCTCAGCCATTTTTGTATTCATAAAACATTTCATTGCAAATTGTCTAGCTGCTCTACTCTGATGTCCGAAGAGTTCCTTGAGGTTATACATCATGTCATAAGCTGTGGCCATGACCTGATGCTGATGTTGCAGTACATTTGACATAGATGCCAGAATGTAACACCGCGCCATTTCATCTGCCTTTTTCCACTTCTTATAAGCCTCTTTGACCTCTTCATCAGAGTTAGCATCAGGCTTAGGTGGGCATTCGTCAACAAGTACATATTTGTACTCCTCAGCAGTCAGAACAATGTCCAAATTACGTTTTCAGTCAATATAATTAGGTCCAATATGTTTTTCTTTAAGAATCACCATAAGTGGACTGAAAGAACCCATTTTTGAAATCCTGAGAATCACATAAAGAAAATTATGTAGGGCAAAAAAAACTTTTTGAATTAATTAAATATTGATTCCCTCAAAACAATAATAAGAAATTTACCAACACCTTGAACACCATGAATTTAACATGCCACGATAGTGTGGACGTATACAAATTCAACTTTGTTCAAGTAGGTTTTTCTTATTAATTTTACTATCATGTCAACATAACTTTATGACAAATAAAAATAATATGTTGATCTTATTCTGGTCATACAAATAATAGCAGTGACTCCGATGGGGAGGATACCATTATTTGTATCTAAGTGTATACCATTACTTAATACTAAGTCCATTACCTTGTAATGAGTTCCTTCAGATGGAGAAGTGAACACATACTAGGTAACTTTCTACAAGTATTTTTAAGGAAGTTTGTACTGGTGATCCATAAGTATACTAATCCGATATGGAGGAAGGCACTAAAGCCAAGCGCAAGTATAATTACATCACCTACAAACCAGTAATGGAGACCATAGGATTTATACTAAATAAATATCCTCTCCCACTTAGTTATTTCACAATGAGGGTTTTTCTACTAGTTGATATTATGTCCATGTTGTCCATTATTAATGTAGGTTTAGTTTTTCAAAAAAAAATATCTACACAATAATAAACATGCATAATTAGAAAAAGCAAAATGACAACAAATAAGAGAAAAATATTCAACTATTATGGTCATCTTCCCTGCTCCGTCCTCAACTATCCGAATCCAAAATCTGGCCCTGCGCAGATCTATTTGGGGTTCGACCTGCCCGGTCAGGTCGCGGGGTTCGGTAGCGCCCCGATTTTTTTTAGGTTTTGGTTGTCGATTCCTTCATCGAAAATCATCTGTCTGCCTCTGGACTGCTTAAAACCAGCATCTCGTCCGGCGTCAGAAACAGCCACCACCGCCATCACGATTGCTCAAAAATAATTAAAATTACATCAATCCTATGCCTCCCGAAGGAGTTCACACATAATCTAGATTGAAAATTAAAATAATAAGCACGATCAACCCTCATGATTTTAATTACATCCACAACAACAACAACATCCATGACATGTCCGTGGTTTAAACAACACAATCAAAAACATGCATTGGACCATAATAGTTGGATCTAAGATGCCTGCAAAACCGAGTTAGAACAGATCTACATCTACCGACTATTACACAGCGCAGGTTTTATTTGACAACATGGACGTATCAATCAATACGCAGAACCAAAGTGGCTCTGATACCAATTAATGGAACTGGGGATTCCCAGGACCCTTACTTTGGTGTGCGTATTGATCGATAGAAAGTTAAACAGATTTAATACGTGTTCTAACCCTTCATAGGCGGAAACTAGGGTTCACGAATTATACCTGCGACGGAAAGAAGACAAGTAATTTCTGGCAATCTCGAGCGGACGACCCCAAGATCTCCTGCACGTATTCCTTCCTTGAGTTGGACGTCGTGTGAGCGACGATCTCCCAACCTTTTCTTCTTCTTGGCAGCCCTCTCTTTCTCTCCTTACGTGAATCACGAATTTAGAGAAAGCTTTAGATTTCTGATCAGTAATCTGGCGGCCAGAGAATAGAGGATATATATAGGCTACGGCATGGACCATGAGGAAAAATTAGGGTTAGGCCTCCTAACGGATCTGGATATCCCGTGTTCAGTTCGAACACACAATCCAGGTCCATTAACAATAGCTCGGTCCACTAATGAGCTATTGTTGCACTACCTCCCTAATCCCAAATTATGTTTGTGGGCTCCTTTTATTATATGCTCGTTTGGCTCCCCATGTTAAGATATCGTATGTCCGTCGATTAAATTAAGTTACTGACAACTATATTGATTCGACATCTTTTATCCTTAAGTAGTACCGCTCAACTTTATTTGTCATGTCGGATATAATCCACTTGCAGGGTTTACATGACAATCCTTATGAGCTCCTTAAGGGGACATCATCAATCCGATGTATCGAGACATGGATTCCATTTATAATCAACAACCCATCATACATACAATGTCATTACCCAATTCATAGAGGTTGTTGATCCATAATGAATTTCACTCTTTCATGAGTCAAAGTAATGCACACTGCATATACATGTCTGTTATTATATCCGGATTAAGAGCACAAACATCCATAATAACAGAGGTGTTTGTTCTCTTATGTAGTCAGTACAAAGAGAACAACCTCAAGTGGTCATGTTCAATACACACAAAGTGTACTAGTGTAAACCTATAGTCAAGATAGACTAATACCAGATTACACTACAACCTTTCCAATAGATTGTCCAAGTCCATCTAGGTTGTGAACTATTTATATACTCCATAGGAAACTGATAATATGATCTTCTGTGTGACACCACACACCATATTATCTACAATATAGAATATCAGCCATTTGCATTAACACTTGCAAAAATACAATATGCAAACATTTGCCCATATGATTCTCATTCAAAATTTAAAGAAATAAGGTTACTACAAAAGTGATGCTTTTAGTATATAACCCTAACAGTAACTGCCGTTATAAAAATGGATAATGGAGGTGTTGTGTTCAACAAGTCGAGAAAGAAGGGCCATGTTTCAGATCTTCACTGCAGGTTTTAGATCTGGGCTGCAGGTTTCAAATTCTGCAAGTTTCAGGTTCTGCAGATAAAGATTCTATAGGTTTTAAATTATGCAGGCATATGAAGGAAGGCCGAGAAAGTGGAAGAGGGCAGATTCTGATGGAGAAAAGTGAAAGGAAGAAGAAGACAGAAAGAACTGAAGAAGGAAGAGGCTTCTTCCCATCTTGCTAGGTTTCAAACCTGCAAACTTTGTCAAAAACCAAACTCTCAAATTTGGGGAGCTCCAAAGTCTCAATCACTCATTAATCTAAAAAGAAGAGTAACCTTTGTATAAGGAGTTCCAATTCAAATAGGAACCATTTTTGATATAGTTCTAAAACAACTAAAGATGGACTTTCAAAACAAGTAATTCCTAATACAAGCAAGAAACTTCTAATAAAATAAAGATAAAAATTGAGATATTATCAATAAAGAAATAAACTGTGCGAATGACTTGAATGCTAAATAAAGTCAATTTCATACAGGTATTGATCCTGTCATTCACTTCAAAGCATAAATGTAAACCTACGGAAGAATGCCAAAAAGCTGAGTTGACTAACCACATTGCAGTGGATAGGTTATGATCATGTGGAGCTTGTTAAGTGGATAGAGGTTAAGTTCTTCATATGTCATCTTCTGATATTATAGTACACAAGCTGAGTTAGATTTGTAACTTGTTTATGATCCCCTATGGCTTTATGCATCACTTCCAGTCGAGGCCAATTTGCCAAACCCGATGCCAAAACTGACTTCGACAAATGGCCCTTTCGATAATCTGCAATCTAAAAACAAAGCGCATTGTGGGTGCCCCAAAGTAGTATCCAATAATCTAGCCTATACTGCATCAGAGTTTCTTTAGGATGATACTATATCCTATTTTTGATCAGAACTATTCTGGTATACGCATCAGTGAGACAGTGTTAGCATTTAGGAATTCTTGGTTTTTTTAACTATTATGTATGTAGATGGCCTTGTGGTAGTGGAATATTAATCCCCTTACAGATGCAAATATACTTCATTGTTCAAATGGGATAATTGTGGTAGTCGTTCTGTGATTCAGTTTTATTTGTTTTGTTATAGCCTATTTTTTAAAGTTCTGTAGAAACCATAGTTCCAATTTTGTCATACTTGATAATCCTACTAAGAGTCTATTACTTGGAGGCTAATTTAGTCTTAGTTTGTTCTATAAAAAGCTAGAGGTTCTTTGATAAATGTGGCTTGGAAAATTAATAAACAATTATTGTTCCCTCCACGATTACGCTTCTCCCACGTGTGACTGCAAAGAACCGTTAGAATCGACTCAAAGGCCCGCAATATTATGACCATTTTTTTTGAAACAGTAAGTCTACAAGACTACTACTACTGTCCGACTTAAGCTTGGGTCATTCATTGTGTATATCACCCGAGCTTTGTCACAGGGTCTAGCTTGGGTCATTCATTGTGTATATCACCCGAGCTTTGTCACAGGGTCTAGCTCCCTGCAGGCTGATCTTCGATTTTTGCGTCCGATGCAACTCCTTGATCCATCTCTCGGGGACGATTTCCATCACACGTTCTACTCGGCCTGTCGGTACCATGATCCTCTTGCTTGGGTAGACCGCTCTTCCAGGTCTAGCTCTCAACCACTACATGCTCATCCTCCCTTTAATATTTAAGTGCATAGCTCGCCCAGGGGGATTCAAATATCCGACATGGTTTCCTGGGTCTTTATTTCTTCAAGTCATGGCCACTTGGGCCAATGCTTGTTGACAACCCAAGGTGTGACACAACCATAATTTTTTTTTTTACTTCTGCATATGAGATGTTCTTTCATGATCAAACCTGCATCACCTTGAAGCTGAGAGTCTGAGACCATAGTCACATAATTGAAAATCACTACCTGGGTTCTTGCTTGCACAAATTTTCATTAAATTAGAATAACATCGATAAATAGGCAGAGATCAGTCACTTCTTATGTTGCTAGGAAATAATTAGGAAATTGTTTTGGTTTAATCTATAAGAATAGCAGCTGATTGAATGCCTCTCGTGGAGATCAGTCATCTTAGATACCTTAAGCAAGATCTTTATTCACTTCCCTGCCTTATGATATGCCAGTTCTTGCAGATTGGAATTTATAGTAGGCATAGACCAAGTGTGTAAATGTTAGAATATTGTATTAAGTTTTGAGGATGTAAAGCCTCCAGGCTGCCCCCATCCCCATTCACTGCTTATTCTACAGGATGGGAAGGGCTCATAACTTTCTCGCCTTGAAGTTTAATATGCTCCATGTATACAAGGATTTGACTTTTATTGCCTACTCTATCTGTATGTGCATTTACAAGAACATATGACGTCTGCAAGTATTTTTGTTTACCAGGTTGGAGGATATGACTGATCAGCTAAGGAAAAGGATACTTAAGAAGCGCAAAGTTAAGACCCTCACATTATCGATATCAAATGATGTTTCTATCCAAGTGAATACATATGCTTTGATTCGTCCAACTGTACCAGGTATAGACTCTGCTGTTGCCAAAAGATTGGTGATTCGGATGGTCAGACATCTCTAAGGGACAGAACCCTCCCCAATTTTTTGTTAACCTTGATATTCTTCTGTTCAGGGGGGATTCTGTGGCTTGATTCTGTTTCTAATCTTCCATTACAGGTGAGAGTGTGTTACTAATATTTAGTAGCATGTTTTTCGTTGCACAATCTTACTTGTCCACACTTTTTCTGTCATATTAAGTAAACTTGATGATTTGATGATATTCTTATCATGTATTGGCTCTATTTTATATGACATGGGAGGGGAACAAATATTCACAATTGCTTTGATCATTGAGTAATTTTTATTCTCGAAGATATCTGTTTTACTAATTTTTTGGGTGTGTCATAGAGGAATGCAATTTCCTATAGCAAACTGGTCATCTTACTTCTTCGTCTAGACTTTATATAGTCTTGGGGAACTTGGAGGGTGCTCCTTGGTTACACGAGCTTAAAGTGCAATCCAAAAAGTAGGTATACCTAAATTGACTTATCTCGGTTTTATGGCATGACCCTCTCATCCTAATAGTTACCTTTGCTAGGAATTTGGCACCAACATAGATGGTTGACGTCAGGTCGACATTCGGTCATAAATCTTTGTCAGATATTGTTTGGAGCTTTGTTATGCCCTATAGCCGACCCCATTCTGGTGGGAGAATGCTTTGATGATGACGACAATGACTATTTGTTTAGATGTCTATGGGACTTTAATATGACCATGAAGTTGAAGTAAACAACATAAAAATATATATAAAGCAGTCTTTTTCTTTATGGTCAAAATGTTACAACAACAGTGAGGAAATGGATGGTTATTGTAAGATAGACTACATGTATTCCTCTGAGTCGATCCCGCAACGCCATGTAAAGCCTTTCACAAAAAGTGGAGGTAAAGTAACAAGGTTCCACATGCCACTGGACCAAAGAGCATGCGTATGCTCATCCATAGCCAGGGCCGGAGGGCCGGAGGCAAAGCTCAGTGACAGATGGGCACTATGGTCATAACCTGCAGATGTCTCACAAGTTTCTTCTCTCTTATGGCTATCAAATGTGTTGAACCTGAACTTACAATAAACTTTCTTGACTTTAACGCTACAAAAAATCAGAATCGTGGTTAGTTTTATACATGTAATGAAGCTAGACTGAAAGTTCAGTAAAAATACTTACTTTGATTAGTTTTTAACCAATGTTTCATCAGAAAGACAATATTTCATATTTAGACCCAGTCTCAAATTCTTTGAATATAGTAAACATAATATATCATCTTTTAAAAGAAACATACCAATATTAAATTTTAGTTTCATTTAATGTTTCAGAAGAACATAACAAAAATAGTAATTTTTGAAAATTTTATCAATTGTTTTGCACACAAAATTCTACATTTTTTGATTTTGTTTCATAGTTGAATTTTAGATATATTGGCCTATTGGGTAGGAAATAGAGAAAATAACATAAAGTCCAATCCATCATAGAAGGAAGCCCAACCTACTATGTCATAATACCTAATTTAATTTCTTCACAGCCGACTAAACATATCCAATTTAATTCATTTCCTAGTTAAATATAAATGTGCAGTCAATTAGAAAGACTTGTATGCAATCTAATATAAAAAGGAAATTTGGAATATATAACCATGGGTTTGGGAAATAAAAGGATGCTTGAGAATCTCATATTTACTAATATGGGAAAAAGAAGAGAAGAAAATACCTCTTCCTAAAATTTTGCCGATAAAAAACTGAGCCTAGAAAAAGAAGTTATTTATTAATACATTTTTTAAATATCGCTTCCTAAAATTTGGCGATTAGTGAGACCAAAAATAGAAGTTTATTTATATGGAAGTGGCATTGAATATAAAACCCACCCTTCACTCCGCCTTTGTCTGTAGTAACACACCAACTGTAATGATAACCTCCTTAACAGAAGAATAAACATAAGATGCATAGTACGATATTGTGGCTTCATACATAATGCAATGGGCAATTATCAGACCTGTCAGACGGAGGTAAATAACCAACAGGTGTACGACAGAAGATGAGACTGGGATCACGAATCCAACAGCCACGATTTTTATTATTACAAGTGTATGCCGACGTTCTTCAAGTGTTCAGTCTGCAAGAATTTTGACAGGTGGTGGATCATCATAGTTGATGGTTGGACGAGGAAGCTCATGATGATAAGGAAAAGTACAAAATAGGACTACTTGAGGTGCGCCTTAGGAGCGAGGCTAGGAGGCTCATCCTTAAATGCCTCAAAGTAGGTGGAGCGAGGTTCCCTCTGTGACGCCCATGCCTCACAGCTCCTCTCGGCGAGGTTCAAGCCCATTTGAGACACGCCTCATACATGGAAATTACAAAAATCGGTGCCAGTGTCCATGCCACGTTGTGTGGGACTTGTGTTGGACACGACACATACGCTCTAGGAAACACATTAGGATGCACCAAACTATGTGCGATCGACAGTTTGGTATCTGTGTCCCTTGAACGTGGTGGTTTTGACCAAAACATTTGAATATTTCTGTTTTCCCAAGTGCCAAAGTATCATCTCTCCTTGTGGAATTTCACAGATCCTAACCATAACACAAATGGGGCCAACGAAATCCATTAAAAAGTGCAAATGTATGAGATACCCATCATCCATCCATTTATATGAATGTGAATATAAACAAAAGTTAATTCAGCCAACAACAACAACATAAACAAATCCATAGTCCAAATCAAAATAATAAAGAACACCAGACCTTATACTCTGAAATACACGCCCCTATTTAGAGGAAATGGTTAGGGCAATAGATTAGTCATTTTTAATAAAAAAGAAGAGAGAATAAGAAACAAAAAGGTTGTGCTGATGAGTAGGCTTCGATGACTACGAGGCTACTAATGTTGGCTGCGATTGTAGGAGAGCCTGGGAGCTTGTCTGGGAAGAATACATGGTGGTTGCTGGAGTGGTTGAATAAGCTAGCCTTAACAGATTTGGTTGGACCTGAGAGATTTTTTTTTTCTTATTGTTGGCTCCTGGATGATGTAGGAATTCGATCTGGTTAAGCTCGAGATGGCAATGAATATGAGAGGCGATGTCGGTGAGGGTTAGAGTTAGGTTTGGGGATCTAGGACTAGGGTTTGGCTTGTGTGAGCTAAGGTAGTATCCCTGTTTCTCACTTGTATTTAGCTTTCTTTGTATTATCCTTTATTTTACCCGTGTTTTAAATTTTGCTAGGCTGATTCGGTGAGGCGGAGGTTCGCCTAGCATCTAGGCATCCGAACATTTTTTTTTTGAAATTTTAAATTTAAATTCCATAATACAAATTTGAAATCCAAACATATTCTAACATCTAAATCCATAATAAAATTCATAATTTTTTTGAAATTTCAAATTTGGAAATTCAAAATTTGAAATTTCAGTGTCTAAAATCCAAATTCAATCTTAAAACCCAAATAATATCTCCACAATACAACTAAGCATAAAATAAATAAAAAACTAAAAAATCGAACAACCGCTCAGGGCCTAACAGACCCGCCTAGGCGTCGAACAAGGCCGAACAAGCGCCTAGGACCGCTGAACATGCGGTTTTCGGTGCGACAAGCCGATTTGTAGAACACTGATTTTTAGTCCCATATTGGGAGGAACAAAAGTGAGGCTCACTCTCTCCTATAAATATGTACTCATTCCTTGTTAATAAATCAAGCCATTGAATGAAAACATTTCAAACACAATATGAAGAAAAACTTTCCAAATACTTTTATATAATGCAATTTCTAGTTTGTATTATTGTTACATAATGCAATTCAGAAAATTTCTATTAAACTTCTGATATAATTTTGATTTCATTGTATAATGCAATTTATGTTAAACTATATATTTTGATTGTATCTATATAAATAAGAGTGGTATTTTCCACCAAATTTATACAATATTAAGGATGGCCAGGATAAAAACACCTAAGCATATCCAATGGTCTTGATTAAAACTTGGTTAGCTCACCATTAAGACAAAGGCTGATCATTATTAATTCATTTGGAATGTACTTTACTTTAATATTTTGTTTATTGTTATTTATTGTGTACAATAAAATATTTGGGGGAGTTTCAAGAGAGTTCCAAGAGGTACAGGTCCAACGACACACGTCACCAACTAGTATATAATAAAATAAAGTTATTAATAGGAAAAACTTACTTATTCATATATTCTAAATCATTATAATAGCATATTAATTTTATCTATTATGACAATCTTAAACTAGTTATAATAGAAATCTAACCTACCTTCTTCTTAGAAATGTTACTTATATTAAATCAAGGTTTTAAGTATTATCAGAAACTGATATGTTTCCGTCATTTTGGATCGGAATTGGAGGGTTTGAAAACTACCGAAACTTGGAAACTATTGAAATTGCTGAAAATTGATCAATTCAAAACCAGAAAACCATCCCCTGAAAATCCCAAAACAGATACTCATAGGGAGAGTCTGAAACCAATACTGGAACCGAGTTTTCGAACGTTGATATAGACTAGTTTTATTATAGAATCCTGACAGTGAATTAGTTGACTCTTGAATGGTGATTGCATAAACAGTGTAGGTGTGGTTTGAGAACCACAATCGCTGTTGCAGGCATTGGTAGGAAGCCTCGTGGCACTAGGACAACCTTTTTTAATCACCCTTGCTGACATTCAATATTTGTGTTTTGCCTGAAATCACTTTAGTTTGATTTTGAAATCCAAGCCACACCTTGTTTCTTATGTCCCCAGCCTGGCAGGTTTTGTGTTTCCCTGCTTCTTAGATGACCACCTTTTCAGATTGGCATGCAATAATTTTCTTCATGCTATCCTATACATGCCGATTTTTAATATAGCTGTAATTCTTCTATTCCAAACCACTTTATGATCATCAACAACCTCCCGTGGATTGCTTGAGAATTCTTGTCTGATAGCAACTGCTGTCATTTCCCTCCATTTATTATTTATGCCTTGTTTATTGAATTTATTAATGGGATTGTATGCTGATGATTAACTAATAGTGGGGTGATTCTTTTTTTGTTGCTTTCATTACATTCAGTGATGTGTTTGGACAAAGCGAACAACTTCACTATATTGATAGTCTTGCAATTACTTATGTAATCAGAGTTTTCTGCTGTTCCAAAAAGTAGTCTTTCTGTGTACTATGCTTTCCCCATTTGTATATCAGGCTATAGACTTGATTAGTAACATGATACATATATATATCTATCTTCATCTTCTCTTGTTCCTTAATTGTATTTACTGTTTAGAAGATCGGATATGTCAAGTTTGTTGTAGAAGTTCATATTTTTGATGCTTATTAATGTAAATGCTGCCTTTGTTCCTTGAGATTATTCTAAAATTTTGAAACTAGTACAGAATATTATCTTTTACATAAAGGTTATGGCTCCTTATCAACTGATTTATTTAACTGGAAGCCATCCATGTTCTGCAATACCTCATGGGCATAAGAGTACGTAAACTCTAGGATGAATCTGTGCAGGCATGTACAGATGCTTGTGCCCATATTTACACTCTCTGTCTGCATGCATAAAGGATATCTTTAAGCACGATTGAAGATTTTTGATATTTATATAAATATATGGTTACACCAATAACCATCTATATTTTCATTTTATCAGCGTCATCCTTTTGAGACAAGCTTTTGCAGGTTTTAGTATTTTGCGACTGTTGTTTTTGCAGACTGAAAGATCTTTTATCTGTGCTGACACTGGTGCTCTAATTCGAGAACCACCTAAGCGTTTTTATCCATATAAAAGGTCAGAGTCTAAGCAATTAGCTTTTATTATATCAAAATTGATTGTGACTTTAATAATTAAGATATTTTGGAACTTCCATTGTACTAGATCCTTTTAGCTGGTTCTTCGTTTCCATGATTTGGTTATTGCTTGAAATCTTTTGGCATTATTAGTTTCCCTTGATCCTGGTAATAATATTTTCATTAGTTACCTGCCTTTTCCTTTCAATTCATGCCGCGGAGAAGATTATACTTGAAAAAGCTCAGAATAAAATATTTATTGTTTTTGCTGTTTCTTGTCTTTTTTATCAGGCAATAAATCTGTTAATGAATTTGAAGCTTGTGTATGATTATATATTCAGTGATCTTTGTTCTTGTTTTTTTAATATTTATTGAATATTCTACTTGTGGTATATATGATACAAATAATGGTAAAAACCTAGTAAAATTGTATAACAATTGGTTCAAATACACAAAGTTGATCTCCTTATGTTGGATTTAATCAAGACATGAAAAACATGAGTAATATTTCTCAGAAAAAAAGAGGAAGGCATCAATTTAGAATACTTGGCCATCACTCGAGAATAACTTCACCAAGGGCCTCAGTGCCAAGCTGTCCCAATCATCATAATTCTTCACCACATGTACTGAAATAAGTGAAGCATCAGCAAAGAAGAACGACTCATTGGTCTAAGGGAATAAACAAGTGTCTATATCATTTGTGCATTGTTTCATATGTGTACTTGACCTTATTTATGCAAATATTTGCTCACATGTTGTTCAATCTTGCAAGGAGCTTGATATCCAAAAATTAGACAGGGTTCTCTTGTAGTAACTAACAAGATATTTTTTTGGAAGAAATTTCATATTAGGGTTGTACAATATGTTTTTATTATATTATATTGGTGACGAAAAATTTGTCTAACCCCTCATAAGTTTGAGCTGGTGATGTTTCACCCCCTCCCCCCAATCTTGAGGACATTAAACTGAAATGTTTGGTCTAAAAGAGGGTGTGAAAATTTTTCGACAACAGAAAGACTATTAAAACTTTTAGTTATTAGTGACTAAAAATTAAAACTCTTCAGATGCTATAGGCCACCTTTGGGAACAGCGTATATCTTGAATCCAACCCAAATCTAATTTTCCTTCATGGGTCATTGGGTCAACTGTAGCTTGACCGAGCCCCGATCGAGATTAAACCTTCTCGCTTGCCCTCCCTCCAATTCTGTCTTCCTTCCACCTTTATTCACTGCCAAAATGATAGTTTGTAAAGAAGGCCGTTAGCTCATCAATTTACTCTTGCTTGTTGAGAATGTTGGTAGTGTCTGCTCTCAGGGATTTTACGATCTAAGCTTTCTTAGCAGGTATAGTGTATTCTCTCAGTTCACTGCCAAAATGATAGTTTGTAACAAAGGCCTTTAGCTCATCAATTTACTCTTGCTTGTTGAGAATGTTGGTAGTGTCTGCTCTCAGGGATTTTATCATCTGAGTTAAGCTTTCTTAGCATGTATAGTGTATTCACTCAGTTCCCTGTCAGGTTTACCTGCTCTTGCCCACTTTGTAGGGTTTATTAGAAATCCTCCATTTTGTTCAGCAGAATGGCCTACAACTCAAATACTTGGTGACCTAGGAGATACTCCAAAAATTGTGACCTAGGTGATACTCCAAAAATCGATGCCGTGCCTATGTTGCGTCATTTAAGGAGCATTTTGGGCACTTGACAGAAACTCCAAAATACACTAGGGCACACTAAAATCTGTGGCATTCCCATATAGCTGTGTAGTGTCTTATCCGTGTCGTAGCATCCTAGTTGTTGACTGATCAGATGCTTGATGAGTGATATTTAGGTAATTAATGAGTACAATGAATGGTAAAAGCAGAACATAAGGATGGACACATTCAATGACCTATTTTTTCTATTTTGTAACTGCTGAATGAGCATGGTCTCTTGGCTTTCACCCAGAAATGTCTAATCTGAAAGGTAGTCAATCTGATCAAATGTTTCTCAATTACTTAGTACTTGAGAAACATTTCTTTCTCATTGTACAAGTCAGATTACATAAAGCTTTACTTGATATTTTTTGCTTTTATTCAGTTTTATTGATAGTAATTAAGGGTTATAAGAAGAATATACCGAGTTTGAATTTGGTCTGGCAATAGCTAAAAGTTTGATAAGCACATGTTGGTTGGTCTGAATTGTGTTTTCTTATTCATTTAGCATACCTCATTTCTTTTTATGAAATTATGATAATTTAGTAGAGATTTACCTTCTCAAGTAGCTGCTGGCTAGCAATTTGTCTTACAACCTGTGATTTCGTGCAGCGACAATGTTATGTTTTCTACTGATGAGCTATCTGAAATAAAGAAGGTTTCAAACGGCCAGCTTCATCTTTTAGGATTCAAGCCATTGGAATGCTTAAAAGACTATCATAATTTGAGACCATCAACATTTATTTTTCCTACCGATGAGGTGAGAGTACTACTCCCTTTTGGGATTTAACTTGGTTCGGTTTTAATTGTTATTTTTATGGTATGCTTACTGATTGGAGAATGCATTGGACCTAACATAAAGAACTAAACATTCTGTTAATGCTCTCATTGGCATAATGATCCCTGCAACCTTTTTATAGAATGATCTGGATTAAGCCTCATACTTGAGTGCCTTTTCCCTCTACGATGGGCTTGGCTGTCCAGTTTGGCGCCTCATGTTCACCAACACATTCTGCATTCAACTCTAGGGCTATTAATAAGGGTATGCTTCTCATACCCAGAAAGCATTTAGGCCCTGTTTGGCATTGCTGCTTCTTTTCAATAAGCAGCAGCAGAAACAGTTTTTGAAAGCAGCCTTCTCCCTGCTTTCAAAGCTGCCCCAAAAATGAAGTAGCTTATCCAAAAAAAGCAGAAATAGCTGTTACCAAATAGCTTTTGCTGCTGTCTTTAAAAAAGTTAAGCAGAAGCCCTCAAAACAAGCAAATACTAAACCCAGCCTTGGAGTACTGCCATACTACAATCTTTTTGTTATATATGGTTATTGATCAGTCTTCTCACTGCTATTAAATTTCCAAACTGGAATTGGAGCTCCCCTTCTCGCGATGCTTTATAGGACAATACATTAGAGACTAGGTGGTCACATTTTTCTCCAATGCACTTTATGCTAAAAACTTTCTGGTTTCCACACAACATGTGTTAGGATGATCATGAGAAAATATGCTTCGTTGTATTGAAGATATCCGGCTCCTATGGTCTGCCTGTAACGACAGAGTATTAAACAACTGGCAAGCCTTCTCTAAAATACCATCCCTTGCTGGATTTTGGCAAACCTCTCACATGAACTTAAATGTTAAATGATCTCTTTCTGCTTCAAACCATTGGGCGTATCTCCACCTGTTGGACCTTTCCCCTGCTGCCTGAAGTTACCTTGGATGACCTTCTCTCTTTGAATTTCAGTTCTCTTCAATTGAGTACAGTGGATGTCTGGATGAACTTTGGTTTTCCATTTTCCTTTAAAATAATTTTTTTTCTTATCATTGATGTCAAGAGTTGCACAAGCATATTCGTGCCTTTTGTTTTACATAAAAATTATATCAAGTTTGATTTGTTTTCTTTAAGTTCCTGAAATCTTTTAATGTTATTGTTGACTATTTTCTACTTAGTTCATCCATTATATATCAAGATTTTCTAACTCAATTAGTTACACCGTATTGTTGCCTAACCAGGAAATTCTTGGAAGCACTCGTATTTTTATCGCTCTACATAGATCAATGCTACGCCTTAATCGGTTAGTAGTTCACAACTATTCTCCGTAACTATTTTTAAGCTACCCCTACACTGATATGTTTATATCTCACACATCCCCTGTCACTCCTATGGCCACTTTTAACTTATTATCTTGTATATGTTCTAAACTCTTTTATAGTCCAGGGGAACTTGGAGTGGTTGCATGAGCTTAAACTGAACAACCAAAACAAAAGATACGTTTACCTACTTGCCAACTGGTCGTCTAGGTTTTATGGTGTGACCCTCTTATGCCCATAGCGACTAGGAATTTGGCATCAACATAGAGGGTTGAGGTTAAGTCGACAACGAACTTTTTTATGCTCCATAGCCCCCTTGATTGATCGACCATTTTTTCTCTTATTTCTCCTTAACCAAGGTCATAAATTTGTACAACAGCGTTTTCTAAAATTTGCAAGTTGGATAAAATTTGTAATGTATTAATTGCTATCAATTTGATTATATATCTAATAATCCTATGATCAATTCACTGTATCACAATATTCCAAGATCACTTATTAAATTCTGAATATCATAAAGTAAGAAGTATTATAGAGTGGAAAGGTGAAGTTGTGAGTGATGCTAACCTTGGTGTACCATGGTTTTCCTAGCTACGCCTTAGATAATAGCATATTGATAGAGAGATGATTGAGGTTTTATAGGACCTCCATTGATATCCTTAATTGCAGTGGAACATAATATTATATGACACTTTGCATATTGTGGCTTCAACATATGCTATGTTTTGATGCTTATTCATATCTTCATGTCTTTTGATGATTGATATGATTATTAGAATGATTCTTATAGTATGCTTCAACCTTTTTCGGTTTATGGTTTTTATTGATTGATTATTGACAAAGTCTTACTCTTCCTATATATATATTGTCCCAAATTACAAATATGGTATGTGAGTTAACCCGTTAACATTGTTTGACCTTGTTGATAATTATTTTACAGATCAATGAGTGACGAGGCGTAAAATGGCAAGAAGTTTTAATCCTAGTTGTCCCAACCATTTCAATTGGATTCTTTGATATTTCTTTTTGTTAGGATATCACTCTAGCACTTTACGTAAGTGTTGAAAATTGTGAATAGCAAATTTTCTTTTAAGTTAAGATACAAGTCATTGGGAGTTTTGGTTTAATTCTAATTTTGGATAATGAAGTTTGGAATAGTTTGATCTTTATTTTATGGATATTGATATGTGATTTTCTTTTAAGTTACGATACAAGTCGTTGATAGTTTTGGTTTAGTTTTAATTGTGGATAATGAGGTTTGGAACAGTTTGATCTTTATTTTATGGATATTGATATGTGATTTATGAACTGACTGAGGCTGACTAATGCTGAGGTTGCCTTTGGTTACTCTCGACTTTTAGTGCCAGTCATGACCGAGTTGTGGTCACGACAAAGTTGGTACATTCTATAGACAAATAGACATTAGGTAGAAGTTTCACTATAAGATGGTTTTTGTTTACATCTGCATTAATGTTCACATTAAAGTGACATTGAAAGTGATTTTAGAAATTAGAAATTTGGTTAGATGAGATATCTTTTCTTTGGTCCTTACTTGAAAGAAAAGCATACCGATATAGCGAAAGGTGAGGTTGAGGTTGATATATTACGTATAATGATGATGTTAGTTATGGTTTCTTATAATCGAAGGATGTTATTTGTTTAAGTTGGAATACACTTATTGGAAATCAGACTTTTGGTCTTGGACAATGAAACTGTGATTACTAATTAGATTGATTACGATTTCATATTGCAAGTCAGGAAGGCATGGAAGAATGAGATTAATTGTTTTGGTTGAGGAAATCTTGATGATGAATCCATTTCATAAATGAGATAAAGAACGTTATAATTGTTTTTGAGATAGTTGGCATTGAGGTTGCGATCCTTTTACAAAAGTGATGGATTCTCTAGTTGGCATAAAAATAAAAATAAAATAAAATAAAATAAAAGCCAATGATAGCTTGTAACTTTTGTAGGTTGTCCGGTTACTTTCATTTCTTTAGACGTGATCCATTAACACTTTATACAAGTTAACTAATGTGGATTTTGTTAATGATTACAAGTTTCTTTAATTTATGTGTTTTCAACTAGTCAAAATTGGAAAATATACAAGAACATAATATTCATTTAGTTGAATCCAGTTAGGATAAAGACTTTGTTCTTGTTATTCGTCTCCTGTAAGATGATTAATGGTCATATATAATTATAAATTGATGGATGGCTTTATTGATAGGTATAAATTTATAAATAGCTGAGTATTAGATCTTGCTAATTTTGCATATTGGTAGTAGACTTAGATTTTTGGTAGTAAGCAATTGTTAATTTCTATGATTAGTGGTTGTGATCTCATATGCATGTTCAGGATTAAATGTATCCTTATAGGTAGACAAATTTCTGTTAAAACTAGTGTGACAAGATTTCATTCGATTACTTTAGACGTAGAGTTAAAATCCTAACAACAGAAATATCAAAGATCCAATTAATGTTGAATATTTTGTTATGATTTCATTGATAATCTCATGGCTATATAGCCTTACAATCCTTCTCATTACATTAAACTCTCTGTGGAATATACTCTGGCATATTCTGACATACCAAATATACCAACATGATATTCCAATATTCTTATTCTAATATACCAATACCAAATATACCAACACTCCCTCTCAAGATGGGCGAAAGATATTCACTAAGCCCATCTTCTTACATCCTCTAATCATGCTCACAGAGCTAAGTCTTTTGGTCAGTCCGTCTGCTACCTGATCCTTGGTTGGAACGTGACCTAGCTCCAGTAGTCCACTATCCAACTTCTCCTTGATGAAGAACCTATCAATCTCGATGTGTTTGGTTCTGTCATGCTGTATTGGATTGTTGGCGATACTAACAGCTGACTGGTTGTCACACCACAACTTCATCTTGGCTCCTTGATCTAGCTTCAGCTCCACCAGCATATTCTTCAACAATAGCAGCTCTGCAACTCTCAAGGCCATAGCTCTGTACTCCGCTTCAGCTGTCGATCTGGTCACTACTAACTGCTTTTTACTCCTCCAAGAGACCAAGTTGCCTTCTACAAATATACAGTATTTCGAGGTAGATCTCCTGTTATCAGCACAACTAGCCCAGTCAGAATCACAGTAGCCCTCGATGCTCACGTGATTGTTCTTCCTGAATATCAGTCCCTTCCCGGGGGCACCCTTCAAGTATCTCAGAAGCTGGTACATTGCGTCCATATGACCATTCCGTGGGTCATGCATGTAGCGGCTCACCACACTTACTACAAAGCAGATATCAGGACGGATGTGGCTCAAATAGATCAACTTGTGCATTAGTCTCTGGTATCTATCCCGGTCAACTGGTTTTCCAACCTCAACAGCCAACTTGAACCTCCGACCTATCGGCGTCGCTGTAGGTTTGCATCCCAATATCCATGTCTCTGTAAGAAGGTCCAGTGCATACTTTCTCAGGAAAGAACAATCCCCTCTGCTTCTCGAGCAATCTCAATCCCAAGGAAGTACCGAAGAAGGCCAAGGTCCTTCACCTCGAATTCCTTGCCAATCTTTCCCTTGAGTCGGACGATCTCCTGCTCATCATCTCCTGTGATAATCATATCGTCCACATACATCGCAAGCATGGTGATATGACCTCCACTCTGACGGAAGAACACAGTATGATCAGCATTGATCTGTCGATATCCCATTCCTATTATCGTCCTCCTGAATCTATCAAACTACGCTCGAGGAGACTGCTTCAGTCCATAGAGGGACCTCTTTAACCTGTAGACCTTGTTCAATGTCTGATTGGTGCCGAATCCTGGTGGTATCTCCATGTACACCTCCTCTACTAGATTTCCATGAAGAAACACATTCTTTACATCCAGTTGGTGTAGCTTTCATCCACCATTTGCTGCCAGAAAAATCAGGGTCCTGACAGTACTCATCTTCGCCACTGGTGCAAAGGTCTCGTCATAGTCAATGCCGTACGTCTGACTGTATCGTTTTGCCACCAGTCGAGCTTTGTAGCGCTTAACCTGTCTATCTGGGTTCTGCTTTACAGTAAAGACCTACTTCCATTCGACTGCTCTCTTTCCTTCTAGCAGTTTTATCAGCTCCAAAGTGTGGTTCTTCTCAAGAGCCCCCAACTCCTCGTGCATCGTCGCTTTTTACTGTGGATCGTTCTTGGCAACCTGCCAATTGTTAGGTACAATAATACTATCCAAATACGCAATGAATGCTCCATGAGAAGAGGATATATGATCCTATGAAACAAACTGAGCAAGGTCCCAACCATATCTAATAGGAGGATTTTTCGTATTGCTGCGAGTGGTCCTCCGTACTGATAATGGTGTGGGAGTAGGCGTGGGAGGAGTAGGAAGAATGATATTACCTGAAGGGGACTTTGGTGGTGGTGTAGGTGTCTCAGGAGTCGAGACGGACGCAGACAAGAGACTTGGCACTGTAGGTACTGGTCCTGCAGTTTGCTTTCCTCTCTTGCTGTAGGTAAGTATCTCCCCCTGAACCGTGGGTCTAACACCTCTCATCTCCTCCTCTTGTTCCTCTTCACCTTTTCGCTCCTCCTCAACCGGGTCTCCATGCCATACTCCTAAAATCGGTCACCAGACTTTTACCAATCTCCCCCTCTCGCCTCATAGGTGAGTTGTTTGAGGTTCACTTCTGGCGGTAGTATGACCCATGCTCCCTGAAGTGAACATCCATGCTTACCAACTTATTCTTCCCTACCGGGCTCCAGCACACATACCCCTTATGCGTTGCCGAGTAGCCCACAAAGATGCACTTGACTACTCTAGGATCAAGTTTTCCAACTGATGGTCTGTTGTCCTTTACAAAACACACGCAACCAAACACCTTCAGTGGGAGTATCCCACTATTATTTTCTTGCAATATTTCACATGGAGACTTCCATCCCAGTACCTTCGAGGGCATCCTATTGATTAGTTGAGTTGCTGTCAACACTGCATGCCCCCACAGACTTTGTGGGACATTCATATCGATCATCGTGCTTCTTGCCACCTCCAGAAGGTGTCTGTTCTTTCTTTCTGTTACTCCGTTTTGTGCTGGTGTATATGCACAGGTGGTCTGATGCTGTATCCCTTGGGCTGACAAGTATTTCGCAAGTGCTCTGTTGATATACTCTGTCCCATTGTCAGACCTCAGTACCTTCACCACTGTCCTGTACTGAGTCTGGACATGTTTATGAAAGTCCCGAAAACAGGTTGATACATCACTCTTATTCTTCATCAAATACAGCCAAGTGACACGAGAAGAGCAATCAATGAAGGAAACAAAATACTTATAACCATTCATTGTAGTAATTGCGCATGACTCCCAAACATCAAAATGTATTACATCAAAAACAGACGAGCTCCTATGACCCGTACTAGCATATGAGCTCCTAGTAAGTTTGCATAAATCACATGCATCACATACTAGTTTCTTCTTATTTGTTTTCTCATAAATAGCTGGATACAATTTATTTAAAGTAGCAAAAGATGAGTGTCCCAACCTCTTATGGTGGAGTATTTATGTATTCTCGGCACTCATCTTCAGTCCTCTCATTCCTGCCTTCTCTGCCATAGACATCAATGCTGAATTCAGTCCTTCTCGATCCAGGTACCACAGTCCCTTATGCCAAGTGCCAGTCCCAAGTTTTCGTCCCGTCTCTTTCTCCTGGAAGATCACCTTAGGAATATCAAAAGAGAATACAGTTTAGTTGGAGGATTATAGAACTGATGGACAAAAGACTGACTGGAAAAGATGGAGCATGTAAAATATTGGATAATTTTACTAAACCTGTACAATTTACAGTACCCTTACCGACCACTGGCTGGAAAGTATCATCAGCTGTTTGAATGCTGTCTGCTGATGCTAGGTGAGTGTAGGAGAACTTACTAGCATTCTCCGTCACATGTCGAGATGCTCCCGAGTCGATAATCCAGTCTGACGATTTAAGGGAAGACATAGATGCAAGGGCGAGTAAGTCGTCAGTATCTTCTGATGGATGGACATACATGGCGGCGTTGTATCCAGCGAAGAATGAGGTGGACGCTTCCTCGGTTCCACTCCCGTCTCTATCGTTTGACGCTCTCTGCTTCCTCTTGAGTGCCTCCAGCATGCCTATCAGTGCCTGATCCTCCTCAGTAAAGGTACCACCAGCTTTCTCATCTCCTTCTGCTACTAGCAGGTTCGCTCGATAGCCTCCTCGACCACCCCGTTGACCTCTACGACCGCGGCCACGTCCTCTAAAATGTTCACGTCCACCGAACTGTCCGCGTCTACCACCTGGTTTTCCTTTCTTAGATGGTTTGGTGCAAGCATACCGATGATGTCCTATCTTTCCGTAGTTGTAGTACTGTCGGTTGTGCTGACAGGGCTCTCCTTTAGGCCCTGTGTAGCTCGAACTGGTAGCCGCCAATGCTGACTTTACTTCATGAGGGCCACTTGTCCCTGCCTGCAGCTTGATGCGAGTCTCCTCCTGGATCATGACCGGGATAGCCTCCTCAAGGGTGGGGATCTTCGTTTGGGCTAGAAGTAGTGCTGTCCTCGGCGTAAATACTGCAGCCAGTCCTTTAAGGAATTTTATCGTCCTCTCCTGCAAACATACCTGTTTCTCCTTACACCTCGGGTCCCCGCAGCTCGTCCGATCTGAGGAGTGATCGATCTCCTCCTTGATCTGGAAAACTCGCAAATTGTTTCCTACACCATTGTAGGTCCTCCTCAATTTCTCCCACACGTCCTTCACCATCTCGATGCCATCCACTGTGGTGGCGATCGACTGGACTAAAGAATTGAGAAGCCAAATGTAGATCATCATATGAGTGGACTTCCACTCGTCGCGTCCTGCCGAGCCCTCGTCCGGCTCTATCGTTTCTACTGATAGGAAACCCTCCAGATTCTTTCCTGCGAGGGTTCTTCTCACCCGCCAACCAACTTATGTAGGTAGCTGGTCCATTAAGCTTCACATCGATGGAGGGAGGCTCTAACTTCGTCGATGTTCGTGTCGCGCTCTCACCAGCCGACAGTTTCATCAGCTTCATTAACGTTGCAACCTTCGCAGGGTCCAGCCTCTTGATGATCTCCTCCATCGATCCTCCTCTTCTCCGATCACCTCGCACCCGTTCCACGATTCACGCTCGTCATCTTCATCCTCTCATAGATCCGATCATGTTCCTCTCCTATCGGATATAGGCTTTCAACATCCGGAACGACCCCGCAGGAGATTTCGAAAATTGCGGCTTTGTGGTGGTGGGGGCGGTGGGCCGACTGACATGTGAGTGGGGGCAGTGTCTCCGAGCAGCGGCAACAGCTGCACGCGTGCGGCGGAGGTGCCCGCGAGTCAGCGGCCGGCTCGTGCACGAGGTGGTCGGCGTGCGGCCGTGCAGCAGCTGGTGGTGACGTAGTCGGTGTGCGGCGAGGGCGGCGTGTGGCGGCTGGTGGCTGTGGTGGTGCGGATGGTGATGGCGGTGATGACAGGGTTAGGGTTTGGAAAAGGTGGCGGCGGCTAGGGTTTTGGTGGCTCTGATACCATGTTGAATATTTTGTTATGATTTCATTGATAATCTCATGGCTATATATAGCATTACAAGCCTCCTCATTACATTAAATCTTCTGTGGAATATCCTGTGGTATATTCTGACATACCAAATATACCAACATGATATCCAATATTCTTATTCTAATATACCAATACCAAATATACCAATAATTAAGCTAGTTGATTACTTCGCCATTGCCAACTAGGATGCAATTTTTGCTGTTATACCCCTCGTTTTGCAACTCATTGATCTGTAAAATTTTAAATCAATAGGATCAGACAACGGTTGTGGGTAGACACAACATGTTTGCAATTTGGGACAATATATATGGAAATGAAGATTTTGTCAATACTCGAATCAATAGTAACCGTGAACAAAAGAAGGATGAAACATACTATTACAATCATTCCAATAACTATATTTGGAGACATATGGAGATGTAAGTATCAAAATGTAGCATATGCTGGTGTAATAAAATACTATGCCCAGCTGCACTAAAAGAAAGATATGAATGGTGACTTTTTAAAACATCAGTTGTGTCTCTATCAATATAATAGAGTATCTAATAAGCCCAACTAACAAGGCAATGATGCATCAGTTTTAGCATCTGTCGTGGTTAATTTCACCTTTCTACTATTCTTCTCAGTTTATGCTAATACGAGTTCAATAAGTGGTACCAGTATCCTGTCCAATCGTAAATATGACACAATTAATGGGTTCATATGATTATATATAAAAGCGATGTGATAGCTATTAATTTAATAGAAATATTTGCCCCAGTTGCATATTTTTAGAAAACTTTTAGTTGTACAAATTTATGAAACTTGATTAAGGAGAAATAAGAGAGCTATTCAATCAACCAAGGGTAATATATAGTAGCAAGAAAAAGATTTTTGAAAGATCCAAAGTGATTTTAAGGTTGATTGAAAACACCATGACATGTAGGTTCACTCAACACTTAAATATGTTGTGTCGTTGACGGAAACCCACAACTCTTTGAACCATGGTTTAAAGTATCGGCCGATACCGATCCGATACGGCCGATACCGATACGGTTTGGCATGTCCCAATCCGATACCGACCAATACCCGATATTGACCGATATCGACATTGAGGGTCTCTTTTCCAGTCAATTCGACAAAGAAAATTAAACGAAAAACACAAAATCAGCAAGGGTTTAAAACATAATAAGGTTGTAAAATCATGTAAAAGAAGAAAATCAATCTATTGTATGCAAATCAATCGGTAAGAGTGACTAATATTTCATTTAATTTCAAAACTACTAAGTAATAACACTGAAAATACTTAAAATTATGTCTAAATGTATAAAATATATGTTTTTAAATGTCAATAATTTATTAATAATTATTTGTTTTCCGATACAAAAAATCCGATACTCCGATCCGAAACCGCCGATATTACTGATATCGCCGATACCGATACTCATAGGAATAGTCCGATACCGATTCCGATACCGATACTATGAACCTTGCTTTGAACATTCTCGCTAGAACCTTTGCTAATCTTATCCAATATATACAACGTTTCAACCATCTTAATAGAAATTGATATCCAATCATTCTATAGTTTAAGTTCTAAACCCTAATTTAGTTTATTTGACAATAATCCACTTATATGGTCAAACAATCTTAAGATAACCTTAATAAGGAGTAATTCTTACCTCCTAGCCAGTCATCGTCTAAGCTTACAAGATAATTCAAACCCAATTATAATTCTCTTTAATGAAAATAATACCTTTAGATGATAACCAAAAAGATTCTAGGGGTTTTGAGAAAAATAATAAAAATAGATAAATAGGGTTAGACCTATTGCTTTTTTAATTTCTAAGTTTGATTTGCTAAAAATTTGCCACAATAACCAAGGGTTCTAGAAAAATGAATCAACATTATCCTTTTAATCTAGTTCAATTTGAGAGGGTTTTTAAGGAAGAAATCATGAAAAACTTGTTTGGAAGGATCAATTATTGTACCAAGGTTTTAGGTGTTGAAGTATCGAGTTCCTTTTAAGAAAATCAATGCAAAATTACAAGGAAAAAGGCTGGGTAGGTGTTGTCTACATTGGAGGATATTTTTGCTTGAATTTTAGAAAGTAAACAATAACTAAAACTTAAGGGAAGGGCCGACGTTCTGATTATTGATTTTGAGTGTTAAACAACTATGGTTTATAGAAAAACAACCATTTAAAAAGTAAAGGGGGGAGGCTTGTACTAACCTGAAGATGCTCATGCTGCTAGTTGGCTGAATTTTGAGAAGAGAGATTGGTGGAAAGTTGAATAAATCACCTATTTAGAGGCTTCCACCTAATCCTAATAGGAGTATAATTGCTTTTGGGTGGTTGTTGGCTTTATTTATTCGAAATCTAATCCTAAATGGATTTGAAGTATTTTGCATTAAAATAATCTCTCCTAACTTAGTTGGAATAATAAAAGATAACAATATTCTTTTATACTTGAACATTATCTCATAGGATGTTGCTTAAATCTGAAACATTTTCGTATTTCCATTTTAACTGCAATTTCGGAGGTCAGAATGACAAAATTACGAAAAGTCTTGAATATAAAAGTTGTATCTCTAGTTGTTAACATTCCAAATTTGGGTCGTGGGCCAAAACAGGACCTGTATTTTAGGAGAATTTGCTGTTTATTACAACTGGGAATTCTGATCTCAACCTGGATAAATCTGACTCCAAATTAAAATATATCAAAATATTTTGACCTTTTATGTATAAGTCTTCCTATAATCAAAATGTCAATCAAGTCTTAAATCCGGATAATAATTCTTGAGGTAATCATTATCGAAATCCAGTTCTAATACTTTATACAATATAAATCCTTATCCTAATAAGACTCATAACTATTTTGAAATCCAACATAAAATCATTGCAAGCTACTATTCTATTATAAGTTGGATTTGTAACTAACTAGAAAGTTTATAAAAACTAATAGTATTTTAATTCATATTGTGACTGTAACCTAAACCCAAATCAATAACCTCCAATAAAGGTTGAATGTATCAAATTGACAAATCAATGCTTTAATTATCTTATTAGAAAAATACAAAAATGACAAAAAATATGGGATATCACATATACAATTTTAAGGGATCCTACAATCACAAGGTCCTCCGAAAGCGCTCCACTTCAACCATCTTGCTTTAATTCTATGAGAAACATCTTTCCATCATGGTCAATGAACAACTCTAAAATCTAAATAGCAAAAAAGTCTATCTTGGACGGGTTGGGGGGGGGGGGGGGTACTTCAATTAACTAGTCACGTTAGGCGGGTTTCTTCCAATACACCATAATCAATTTAGGCGGGTTTCAATCTAATTTTCTCTGACCTGTATATATGTTTCGTGCCGATGCTCATGAGTAATCTTTGATTATTTTCTCAGCAATAATGGCACCATTACAATGAAAGAAATATTTCATGGACAAAATTCATGTATTAAATTGGACGCTGAATATTTCGCAAATGATCGAACTCGAGTGACCCTTGTGGTTACCGGGGGAGGCATAAGACCCTGACTGGGTGGCGGAAAATCAGTGGATCGAGCCATGGAGGCGTATTATTCCTTCCATTTATCAAAAAATGGTAGGAGTTGGGGGCAATGGGCCCAAATGGCATGCAATGCAGCGTGCACTAAATCCCGTGCATATCGTCGGAAAAAAAAACTCAAATGTTGTCTCTCTTGTTCTTTAATGGTTTTTAATATGACTATAAGCGTGGTTCTTCATTCATCTTAGAAAGAAATAGAAGATGTATAGTTACTTTAGAAATCAGAGGAATCCTTGAAAGGTGGTAGCAAAAGCAATGTGGAAATAAAGTACTAGAATAATTCTTTTTTAAAAAAAGGTCAACTTGCATTGTTGCTTTATGTTGTTTTTCAGGATTGCGTCTTCCTTCCATTTGTATAGCCAAATCCAAACCATTCATTGCTTGGCTTCATGGAATTATATTGACAGTTCAGGCTATGTATGCATGCACTTACTTATTCTTTAGCCTTTGTGGTAAATAATGGTAGTCTTTTCCAGTGATGGTTGGGGATAATTATTATTTACTCACATGCCACAAACAATTTGGAATTGTCTGAATTCACGTGACCCGATTCAAAATGTTTAAGTGATTTAGTAAAATATTGATGCCTTTACCTTTCTAATTAATGTTAAGGGTAATTACTGACATGCCACAAACATTTTTATCAATTTTGAAAAAAATCACATAACTCTGAATCACTGATACACAGACCATAATGTAATACTGTTAGAAATTTTTTCGTATATCTAATGATCCCATAAATACTATGTCATTAATTTCTCTGGACAAATAAATTGTTTCTCTACTGAATCCTGTCGTTATATAGTAGATCTGCGGGATAAACAATGGAATAACAAAAACCTGGTGAATCAACATGTTCTTTGTGATCCAATTTTATACACACAGTGGACATAAAATGAGAGCTTAAATTGATCTATAAGAAGGTTGTTATCAAGCACTACACTATATTTATATATTAATCGCACCCATGCCTTTCAGGTTTGCAGTTGCATTTTATGGAAGTTTATCTCATCCTCAACTGGTTGCCCTTGTTGCACAAGTAAGATTTACCCTTTCTAATTGCATCTGCCTACATTTATCATATACACTAGGATCTATAAATTGGTCATGCAAAAAATATACAGGGAGCATCTCTTTATCGCGAGACCTACAATTCATACAAATCTCTAATCTCTTACCTCCATATTGTTATCCTCCAAGGCTTCCTCTATTCTAGATCCTTCTTAAGATGCACATACAGAGGTCTTAGTGAGATCCACCTGTCAACTATGACTTTCTCAATTATTAAGGTTCATGCTCATCATGCATATTGAGCTGAATGGGGGAAAAAGTTTCAAACTGACCCCAAAAAATTGGGATCATTGTTTTTTGTTTCTTTTTTTTGAGATAAGGCCATCATTAATGACAGTCTGTCCTGGGCTACTAGCACCAAAACCCCCTCCTATTTTTTATTTTGCCCAGGCTGAGATTTCGAATCCACGCCTATTCCTCCCCTCCGTTTCTAGTGTTACCAGTAGACCAACCCCGTGGTGGTGGATCTTTGTTGTTGTCTATGCCTGCCATACATATTGA
Source organism: Iris pallida (assembly GCA_029216955.1). Taxonomy (NCBI): domain Eukaryota; kingdom Viridiplantae; phylum Streptophyta; class Magnoliopsida; order Asparagales; family Iridaceae; genus Iris; species Iris pallida. The sequence continues at coordinate 4,164,029 of JANAVB010028200.1, read as the reverse complement.
TCTGCGTCTCCATTTTGTATTTCACAATTGTTAAAATTCATGCTCATTGTTCATCATACATCTGCGCCCTAATGCCTTTTACAGATGTTTCCTCTTTTTGACCTGCTTCTCCATTCCTGGAAAATTGCAGGAACTCCCTTCCCCGGTTTTAATTTCATTGCAAGAACCTCTTTTGGTTGTTTCCTAACTAGAGATTTTGCTGCATACCATATGGTATCTTTTTTGTTTACTACAATTTAGCTCAGTCTTTTGGATTGGTTGTGCTCCTTAAACCATGATTCTCAAGTATCAGTATCGGACCCTTCGTAACTGGCAGTTCCGAGGGGTTTGAATCGGTTGGTTTTGGTAGTTTCAGCAATTTTGTCGGTTTCTGTATCCGTATCAGTTGATGCTGAGAACTATACCTTAAATGCACGTGTTTTGAAGAAGACTAGTATGCTGACGGTTCTCAAGTATGCAAGGTTCTAACAGTAAATCTGTCAACCTTCATTATTTCAAAGAACGGTTGGTTTTGGTAGTTTCAGCAATTTTGTCGGTTTCTGTATCCGTATCAGTTGATGCTGAGAACTATACCTTAAATGCACGTGTTTTGAAGAAGACTAGTATGATGACGGTTCTCAAGTATGCAAGGTTCTAAAAGTAAATCTGTCAACCTTCATTATTTCAAAGAAAGATCTAGAGATTATTTTTATTCTCACATTTGACTCAAATTTGGACCATTGTTAGATTATTCTTTTACGGTAGAATATAGATCAATTAAGCTTGCTGAAAGTTTGTTCCATGTGCAGGATGAGGTGACAAGTTCGAGTGGTCAAGTTGAGCCCCCTGGAATGCATATGATTTATCTTCCATATTCAGATGATATTAGACATGTTGAAGAGGCAAGAATGTCATGTTTTATTTTTCCTTAGATTTCCTTAAAGATATATACTCAGGTTAGTAACTCCTAGTTAACATACAGCTTCATATGGACCCCGATGCCATCATACCTCGTGCAACAGATGATCAAATTAAGAAGGCCTCTAATTTACTACGACGTATAGACTTGAAAGGCTTCTCAGTTTGCCAATTTGCAAATCCAGGTAAATTTTGAAGCCCAGTAGTTATTATATTTTCACTGTACTAACTTCTAATATGCACCTATTATCTGGAATAAATTGCACAAACCCCATCAATGTTTCAGGAAAAGTAGAAATCCTGTTGCTGTTATTTTTCAGAAGTTTGGTCTGTTGTTAGCAACCTCATTGAAAGACTCGGGGGTAGTTACGTTTCATCTTGTTTGCTCAAACGCCCATATCTAGGTGCTCGTTGGGTTAGTGTTTCGGAATGGCCATATTGCCCCAAAACTAGTGGGAAGATTGAGAAAACGCCCACATGGACTATGAGATAAAACATAACTGCAATTCAAACTGGCCCTCAATTGCCCTTTACTGAGTACAAGTCCAATTTAAAAAATACAATAATCTTTAATTTTTTTTAAAAACACAATAGAAACATATTTTCTAAAAGAAAACACAATTTCTTCCTCCCACCTGCTTCCTGAAACCCACCCTCACCCTGGCCTGAATCATTTCCTCAAAGTTTCAAAAACATAAAAGAATTGTTGCTAAAGGAAACCCATCTTCCTCCGTCCTTCCTTAGTCATCACCCTAACCTGACTCCTTTCCCTTCCCGCTTCTTCCTCTCTACCCCTTCCCGCTGCTGCTGCTGCTGCCTCTGCCTATCAGTGCCGTCGCCACCACCTTGATGACTGCTTCTGCCTTCTGCCCTAAAGCCCAACCTAACACAATTTCTTCATTCTCATCCTCCTTTTGACCTGGGAACTGACATCAGTTACAATTTGGTCTTAAGAACTAACTCATAAATTCTTTTGATTTTGTGCCTATGTGAGACATGGATGCCTCACTAAAAGTTGGACAAGTTAGCAACGTGGTCTTTATTTATTTTCTGACCATTGGGAGTTTCATGCAATTTACTTATTGTTTATTTTCTGTATTCTTCCGGAAGTCTCTGTTCTGTAAATGTAATATTGTGGTTTAGAGGTTAGACGAAGAATTCAGTCCTTGAAGTAGACTTGTTACTTAGCCTGGTGATATTAAGGAACCAGGGATAAAATAACAAGTGAAGAATATGATTCTCTGTTGTTCAAAATGAAGATGCATCTTTGTATGACCTTAAACTAAATTAATTTTACAGTGTATTGACGTCTATATGATCCTCATATCCATATAGAAGAGAGAAAAAACTTACAACATATTCCAATATGATAAGAAGTCCTATCCCTCATCTACTTCCAGTCTTTTCTGACTATTGGAAATGGAATGCTCTATCCTCTCTGATCTCTGTGATCTCAATGATGGCTCATTGACGCTTTGAGATTGAATACGCAAATTTCTAATTCTATCACAAAGCACTGGTATTAGTGGGAACCTCTCAAAGCGTATTCGATCACAAAGCAACAGGAGAGGTTCAGTGGTACATAAACCATGTCCGTCAACCAAGATTGTTCAGTGGTCGTAACATAATTGGTTAGTGGGGAAAAACCGGGCCACTCCTGTTGGGTTTTCTTCTGGATGGAAACTTGGAATTTGCAGGGAGGCAACTAATAGGGTATGATGTTGGTGGTAGCCATGGTTTTATAGCTTGAAGAGCAACAATGGATTATCATAGAGGTGGCACGTCTGGACTCTGATCGGCAAAAATAACCCTTTGTACCATGGTTTAAAGTATCGGCCGATACCGATCCGATACGGCCGATACCGATACGGTTTGGCATGTTCCGATCCGATACCGACCGATACCAAATATTGACCGATACCGACATTGGGGGTCTTTGTTCCGGTCAATTCGGCAAAACCAATCGGTAAGGGTGACTACTATTTCATATAATTTCAAAACTACTAAGAAATAACGCTGAAATACTTAAAATTATGCCTAAATGTATAAAATATATATTTTTAAATATAAATAATTTATTAATAATTATTTGTTTTCCGATACCAAAGTCCGATACTTCGATACGATACCGCTGATACTACCGATATCGCCGATACCAATACTCATAGGAATAGTCCGATACCGATTCCGATACCGATATTGTGAACCTTGCTTTGTACGAGACAGGAAGAACTATTGAGTTCAAGAGTAGGTGCTCCTAGTTTGGGTGACAAAAATAGCAGTATTAGCGCGAGACCCAGCGAGGGACAAAACCTAGCAAGGTGGGACGAGGGATGCCATCGCGTGATCTATGGGATGATAGATGGGAACATGAAGGTACATGTTATGGGAGCTCTAGGCTATGTTGCACGGATACAAATACGACAAAATCATATGCCACGATACAAATATACTGACATGTCAATTTTGGAAAATAAGTTATAATACGATTGGGTCACAACAATGAATTACTGTAAAGTATATAGACTATTAAAACTGAGGTACTTTTTAAATAAAAAAAATTTAACAAAAGACGTGTGCAACACAAACCTATATATGCTCTAGAACCAGAGGCAGGCTTAAATGAACATGGATTGCCGTTTTAAAGAAGGATATGGTTTTTGTTACTATTTCAGAGAACCATGGCCCTTAACAGAGCTGAGTGGGGATTCAAATATCCGACCCAAAATTTGGTATGAATAAAAGGTTTTGTTGTAGAAACAAAAAGTAACAAATGTGAGATATTCAAACCACATTTTAATTCTATAAAATTGGAAAAAGGTATTATATGAGGTGATTCGCCACAAGAAAGGAATTTTTGTTTTTATTATAGAATAGAAATAAAGTTGTGATGAAATGCCTTCATACTCCAAATATTATAGTTATTGTTTTTTCTTCTCATTAGCAATGTTGTGTACTTGTGTTTGTTTCTCCTTTAACTCATTGGTATGTTGTATATAGGGTAACTAGTGTTTAAATATAAGATATGATAGGAAGTGTATCTGACACATATTCTTGAAGTATTACAGTGCTCTTATTCCAACCCATGTTGCAGATACAACAAAATGGTGTTCATATCCATATGGTGTCCGTAGCTCTATTCGTGTCCATTTTGTGCAACATAGTTGACTATTAATTGTATGTATCTGTAAATATCCATATCCCATGTTTGTAACATGTCCATATTTTCCTGTGACCGTATGCAACATATATTTGAACCAACCGGATACGGGTACGACACCTCTATTGGACTATTAGTGCAATAGAGGCTATATAGACAAGAAGCTCCATCTTGTTGTGCTAGACTGAATTTAGATTTGTTGCTACATAGGATCTTGAGGGTCGTCTTTGTTTAGGATATTTGCGGAGCGGATCAAACAACTCAGGTAGCAGAATTTGGGCATATCACAAGATTGGGTGATCAAATACATGGGTGCAAAAGCAACAACAAGGTTAACCTTAGGGTGTTGAAGCTGCATAAAGTAAAGGTGGTGTAGTACGTATGGGTACTGGTCAAGAGGGGCTTGTGGTTGTTGGAGACGACTCGCGGTGACGTCGGTGGCAAGTATAGGCAAAGCTCATTGCAACTACAAAAGAGATCAATTTCTCTATGTTCGGATGGAGGTGTCACGTTCCAGTCCCAAAATATACAGGACCAGACCACGTGACAATGGTTAGCTACACATTCAACCGGACTTTAGTCCGACTCGAATACGTATAAGCTGTCCAGATGGGATAAAAATCTAAGTATCCAATATAACAACCACAACACTATCTACAATACTATGAACTACGAGTGAAAATAACTATGAAAGAATGACAAGAAGGCATCAACCAACAATACCTGAAAATTCCGAAGAAGTAACCCCAATTGTCCTATGACAGCTCTCAGTAATAACCTGGAAGAAACCAGGTCCTCAGAGGGACGTAGCAAGATACATAATATACATATCGAAATGAAGTAAATAACATATGAAGAAAGTAAACATGTCACGCCCCGACCCGGAATCACCCGAATCATCGTCCTCGCAGGGGGCGTGATGCCGCACGAGCCTGGAGTTGCGCTCGTGCAAGGCAAGATGACAAATTCTCAAATGGTTATCTTTGAGTTGATATTAACAACGAAAGAAAAACAGAGTATACGAAACAATTCTCTTTATTGATATTCGAACTGAGATTACAAAGGCTTTCGATAGCCCAACAATATATGCTAGATTGGCTACAACGCTCAGGTTCTCTCTTGCCCACAAAGGATTTCACCGTTCCATACATCATGCCTTCTATATCTCGGCCGCATCAATCCTGTTGCAAGTCCGAGCGTCAATGCGATCGCACGCTTCAAACGCTACGACATTCCATGCCTCTGCGCGATCAATCGAAGCTTCGCCGCGAGCAATCCATTCCCTTCACCCTGCATGAAAGCTGGTGGGGGATCAGTACGTTCGTCCTCGCATGTAGTGACGAAAAGACCAACTTTCTAAACCGACATTTTAGTATTTATGTTCAATCATGCAACTTAGCTTATGATCTTGCTATATTCTCCTTAGGGTCGTTTTCATGGCATATTCGAAAGCGGTAAAGCATGTTATCATAGCAAGCATGTTATTCGAATTGAATAGGCAAGCAGACAAGCAATCTCGTGTTTGTTTCGTGGCGCGATTTCTTACCAAGTCGACGCACTCGCCCTTGCACTGACGCAAGGTGAATACGCTCCATTCCTTCCCTGTCATGTTATAAGTGCTCTCTATGCAGGATCTATGTATGCAGGACACATACGTGCCTGTACTTTCAACCCATCGTTCCTTAAATATATGAAGGTCGTTGGCGTATCTGCGTCGGAATGGACTAAAGGCGTTTCTTTTCTTTTTCTTTCTTTTTTTCTTCTTTTCTTTCTCGAATTGGGTAGCCCGGCGACTCTCGTAGTGGGTTGCTGTCTCAATTACGGAGATCTACCGCTGCATACCATCATTTGTGTCTTTTCACATCTTGCTAAGCTGTCGCTAATCGTCTTGCGGATGTGCGCATATCAAAGATCAACGTCCCTCCTAGGCCAAACGGTTCCGGCGCCCCGACACTTAACCGTTCGAGGGAACACCGATGCACAGGCTATTATCTCAATTATCTCAAGTCCATTCCATTCGACCATGCAACGCACTATTATTCAAACAACCAAGCATGGTCTTGAGTCCGAGACTCAGACTTTATCATCTCGTATTTCTTCCGTTAACTTTTTATGTTCTTACATTTCATACTTCGTTTCAATGTTCAATGGCATCATGCCTCAACTCAATGTTCGTCAACCGAACGACCCGAAAGTTCCGAACACCTTTTGAGGCATGATGTCATATTAGACAGTTCCGTCACCTACATGCCACAACTGTTCTCTTCGCAACGAAGCCATATTTTATGATTCTCGTGCACATAGGCACGCTTGACACATTTATCATCTTTCTTTCGCGTCGTGCACTTAGATGCACGCATCGAAGCCGTATTTCCATGTTCTTAGCCTTAGTGTTTCAATGTTCGTGGCTTGTACGCTAGGGCGCTCGCCTATTGTCTTTCAATGTTCTAGTCTTCTAACTCGTGCGCGAAGGCACGGAATGACTCGTGCACGAAGGCACTCGCCGAATACAGTTATCCATGTTCTTGCGGCTTGCGCACCGAGGCGCTCGCCTTTGCGATATCCAATGTTCCATAGCGACTCGTGCATTTGATGCACGTTTCATTTCAATTGTTCTAACTAGTGTTCGACACACACTACGATTTATCTTCCGATCGGATTACGTCCGTGGCGTCGATAGGTTATCTTAGCATACAATAATATATTCTGACTTAGGCATGAAGGAGTAAAAAGAAGAGTCAATCCTTCCACCTTGAGTCGATACGCCTTGTCGTTTCGTCGAGTCGATGCGGCTCGATTTCATAACTTCGTTGCACGACCAACTCTCCTGACTTAGCCATTCGAGCACTTCGTGTTTCATTGAACTACTCGATCGATTTCGGTCTACCGTGTCCGAGTCCCAGCCCGTTGCGAGGCGGTGATTTGGGTTTTGCGGACCCGTTGCGAATGAGGCAAAATGTCGACCTCTAATATTTCAGCGTAAACGTATAGCCTGCACATGAAACCAACTAAAATTAATACTTGCATCGATTCGGACTTGCGCCTTGGTCGATTCGATTTCTTAGAATCTTCGAGCCGTCTCAACGCACTTATCCTTCGGGGCAATGCGGGGCTTTGCATCGATTCAACTCGATGCATTCTTTGGGACAATGCAACTCTTTGCATCGACTTATATTCGATGCATTGCTCGGGACAACGTAACTCTCGTATCGATTCGCATCGATACATTTCATTCGGTCAATGCGACTCTTTGAGTCAACGTCTTAGCATAATGCGCCGTGCGGAGCGGGGCATTACAAACATGTGATCCAGGAACGGATAAACAAGAAAATAATCAGGTAATTCAGTAACACTACTATGCAGACTATCTAGTCTGCATGAAATGCAATTGAGAACAACGTTTGACGAATGGAGCTCTCCGAACATAAAATTATCTCGCAGTGGGGCTCGTCCGAACCGCATACTGTCAACAACAACATACCAATAGTAGTCCCTCTGTCTAGTAACTGTCATCCCCACCCGATGATACTGTCCGTGTCGCATCCACGACACGTCCAGTCTGACTCTAACAAATGATAAGTTCAGAAGTCCTGTCAAAACATGTACACAGGAGATCTATCATCAAGTAAACATCCAGAGATCATAAACGAGTCACCTATATGCCATGTAATACGAATCTGTATATCATGTCTATGTGTCAGCAGGTATAATCATGTAAGAATGCAGATAAGAGCATGAGAATCATGCAACAATATATCCAAAATAAATGATCGGTAAGGAATACATGCATGTAAATACTGTAAATCAAATAGGTAAGGTATAGTTGTCTGAGGTTTTGTCCAATGTTGTTGAGACTGTGTACCAGGGTTCGATCAGGTTTACCATGCTAGTGGTGTTATGGTCCGCAGAAAATCTACCAAACCCAAACACCAACCAATAATCACCACACGGTATCTAAGAACAAAGTGCTAATTAGGGTTTGCTATGGAAATTAGTTCCCTTATATATAATAGACCAAAAAAACCCCCTTTAAGGATTCTAGGAACATAATCATAATACATAAAAATAATGGCTTAGAAATTTAACTCGCAAAAATACATACATATATAATCTTCGGAACAATATATATATATATATATATATATATATATATATATATATATATATATATATTGTGGCAACTATTTGGCAGGAAGTAGTTAACAAAATACAAGGAGTCTACGTTGGCTTAGGTCCTATACGATTTGTTATAGACGGAATACTACAACAAAGAGGGAGAGGAGCGCCGTAGTTCAGAGAGGCAAGAATTAGACTAGCTGCCACTGTTTGGCACGTATGGTGAGAGTGGAATAGGAGGGTATTTGAGACTTTAGTCACATATCCAAGTGGCATTTCTCATAATATTGATCAAGATGTAAACGAGATGAGGTGAGTCACCTCGGCTGAGTGATTGTATAGTGTGCTGTTTCTTTCCCATTTGAAATATAATTACCTATTTCATATATATATATATATATATATATATACACACACACACACACACAAATTAGAATGGGAGAAAATCGCTTCGCTTGGACGGCATCCGCCCCCACGACGATGGCGGTCTCCAAGGCGCCGACGGCCCTCACGACGTCGGCGGCTCTCCGGGCACCGGCGGCCACGCTGCTGGTCTTGCTGGGGACCACGAAGGTGGCGGGGAGTTCGGCGGCTGCCAGGATGGAGACCTAATCTGGACCCGGGCTTGGCGGGGGGGGGGGGGAGGGACAACGGGGCCGGCGACGGTGGCTTCTGGCCGCTCGCTGGCGTGTCGCCCCTCCGTGTGGGGCTCTGGTGCGATGGGCGCAGCAGTGGGTGCTCAGGTGAGGTTGTCCCGAAGGGGGACGGGACCGACGACAGCCAAGGGAGGAGGTGCTCGAGCCGGGACGGCTGAAGCGGGTGTTGGCCGTTTAGAGGGAGGGGGATGGACCACGGTCAGTCGCCGACATCGGGTGGATCGGTTCCCTAGGACGGTGGGCTTGGAACTGCCGTCTCGAGGGACATCGACGCCTCTGGGTGGTGCCCAACGTCCTCCAGTGACGGGTGTGGGGTCTGCACGGCGATCAAATAGGACATAGGCGGATAGACGCAATACGATTGGCACTCGACATCCAGTTGGGTTCGTGCCCAGAAGTGGAGGACTTGCTACGCCCCCGGTGCGACCCAATCCCGGGGGAACCCAGAGTACGGGATTTGGCGGTGGTAAAACTTATGCTAATACATGTCGGTCTGGAGGCTACCAAGGAGACGGGACGATGTATTACATAGCTCCCAAAATGGTGGAAGGTGGGTTTTGGGTGTCTTTCACCGAGGAGGAACTTGCGAGACTTCGGAGTATTAGCGCAATACTCTTATTCTTTATGTTCTTCGCGATAAATCTTTCTATAGTCAGATTCGGGCGTTTGCTCACCGTGTGTGGAGGCCAAAGGGCACGATGGAGTTGTACGCCCGAGAAGACGGGTTCTATTTTGTGGAATTTGGGCTCCAAGAGGACGTTAAACGCATTCTGCAAGGTGGCCCCTGGACTTCTGACGGACGCTTGATCATTTTGAAGGATTAGACGCCTGAATCGGTGTGTGAGTGGGAAGTACTTCATACTGTTCCTATATGGGTCCGCTTCTTGGGGTTATCGCCTAACTATTGGAGTTTGTCTATGTTAATGAAGCTGGCCAGCCTTATAGGTAAGTCGATTAAAGCTGATGAGGCTACGCTGAGGAGAGAGAGGCTTATGTGTGCCCGTATTTTTGTGGAGATTGAGGCAAATAATGTGCTCCCTTTCAGTTGGAGTATGAGGTTCCCTCGGGAGAGGTGTATGTACAATGAGTAGACTACGAGTGGGTTCCTCCGGTTTACAAGTTGTGTAGCTGTTTCGGACACACGAGATACAAGTGTCCCCAGGGAGCGGGAACTCGGGCGGACGAAGGTGCTTCGGCGAGCCCGATAGGAGTGGAGATGGGTGCGGTAGAGGTGGGGCATGCAGTAGGCCAGGCTGATGCTCAGGCAATGGATGAGGGTGACACTACAGGGATTTTATGTGATTGGCAGTTGGTGCCCAGCCAGGCTACGACAGTCCGCCAACAGATACCTAGTAAGCAACCGCAAACTTGGAAGGCTAAAGGCAAAGGATTAGCGCTTACCGTCTCTCATCCTACAGTTGCTAGTTCTATGGTTTTTCGCAGTACGACGGGAGGAAGCAGAGGGGTTAGTCGGAAAAAGGCATCTGCGGCTGGGAAGGATCCCAAGAGTGGTAATGCTGATGGGCAGTCAGATCTCACATATAGTAGGAAAAGACGGGCCCCGGCTACTCGGGCGGATACTGTACAACGTGAGTTTACTGATTATGAGAACAGAGAGGCCTTGTGTGTCGACAACCAGGAGTGGAATAGGCTCCTCCTTACAGGAAGTCTTGAACACCATCCGCACAGTCAAGGAGGAGAAGGGGAGGACTTGGGCAATATGGAGGAGGACATCTTAAGGCAGGAGGCGGTACCACCTCTCCCGAGTGGTATGCGCAGTGATATCACAGGGGACCCCTCCTATTCCCAATGTCAATAATTGCCTGGAATGTGCATGAGACTTGCTCTATGGCCCGATGGAAGGAGATTAGGGACATGTTTGCTAGGGAGAAGTGTTCTGTTACTGTGCTGCTAGAGACGAAGATTCGGGTGTTTGGAATTCTGGATCGCCGTACTCCTCCCCATTGGAGGCATGCTCATAACCTCCAATTGGGTAGTATGGCGAGGATCTGGATTAGGTGGGATGGCACGGTGTGGGATGGTAAGGTGATTTCTATTTCTGACCAATTGATATCCATCATTTTCCATAATAAGGGAGGGCTCAAGTTCGTTCTTTGTGCGGTGTATGGGCACAATGATCGTCGGGAAAGAGAGAAGCTCTGGGAGGACCTTATTTCTCTGAGTAACTGTCGAGTCTAATCTCAACCTTCCCCTACTGTGCATGGGAGACTTTAATGCTCTTTTATACAACAACGAGAAAGTGGGCGGCCGTCGGATACCGGATCCTATTCTTCAGGATTTTCAGAACTGTCTGCTGAGATTGGGGTTGCAGCCTCTTACTCAATCTGGCTATATTTGGACCTGGAATAACAAGGCTCTGAGAAGGCGAGTGACTTGTCAACTGGACAGGGCTGTGGGGAATAGTAGGTGGCTGACCTCGTTTCCGACGGTGGTCGCCGAGGGTCTGGAGGCAGGTACGAGTGATCATTGTCCCATTCGTATCAACCTTCTTCAGACTGAACAAAATAATGCCCGTCCTTTCAGATACAACAAGTGGTCTCTTGTTGATGGATATCGGGAGGCGGTAGCTCGTGGGCTTGCTAGTTAGACCTATGGGAACAAGCAGTACAAGCTTGTCCAGACCCTGAAGAGAGTGAAAGAAGAGCTGAAGTTTGGAACAAATCTACCCCTTCCCCTTCCCCTTCCCTGGTACAGAAAGAGACGGAACTTCAGGAGATTCAACATGCCCTTCAGTCGGACATTCTTAATGAAGATATTGCTAGGCGTGAGCGGTTGCTAGTTCGGGAGGTGGGATCCCTACGTCTTCAGGAGGAGATCCAACTTGCCCAACGGGCTAAATGTGATTGGCTGAAGGATGGAGACATTTACACCAAGTTCTTTGATGATGTGGTCTGCACGCGGCAGCACCGTAATTCTATCCACCATCTTATTGTTGAAGATGGCTCGGAACTGCGAACGCAACAAGCTATACAAGATGAGGCAGTTAGGTTCTATTCTAATCTCTACAATCAATCAGATTATACTAATGTGTTCCCTGGTTTAATATGTAAGAAGCTGGTCACTGCGAAAGCTAATGAGATTCTCCTGGCCCCTGTGACGGAGAAGGAAGTGGAGGCCATCGTTAAGGATGCGGATCCTAACAAAGCCCCTGGACCGGATGGATTTAGTAGCAAGTTCTTTAAAACCCATTGGGATGATCTGAAGACTCAGGTGGTGGATGTGATTCAAGACTTCTTTGCTCACGACAGGCTCTTGCGGGAGGTTAATCATACTTTCCTGACTTTGGTGCCGAAGAAGGAGGGCGCGACGAATTTTGCTGACTATTGGCCTATCACGTGCTGCAATTTCATATACAAGTTTATCACGCTTCTCATGTGCAACCGGGTGAAGGATATTTTGCCGGGTCCGATTTCTCCGAACCAGGCTGCCTTTAGTCGGAGGAGGAGTATTGCAGATCATTGTCTACTAGCGCATGAGATGGTGCGAGGCTTCAATAAGGCAGGAGGAGAGAAGGCTTGTATTATATTGGATCTTCGGAAGGCATATGATATGGTCAACAGAGGATTCGTCTGCCAGATTCTCTTGGATATGGGGTTCAGTCCTACCTGGGTGGATCGGGTTCGGGAGTACATTACCACTGGTACTTTCTCGGTCCTTATTCGGGGGCAACCATATGAGTTCTTTAGTAGCAATCGGGAGCTCCGACAGGGAGATCCCCTGTCTTCTTATCTATTCACCATTGTTATGGAGTATCTTACATGCCTTATGGATGTTGCGAGTCACCATCGGGAAGTCTTGCCTCTGTTTAAACAGGTGACTCCTCACATTACTCATTTGATATATGCTGACGATTTGCTCTTGTTCCTGAAACTATCTAGGTCTGGTTTGAGGGTGATCTCAGATATTATGACCTCCTTTGAGCGACTATCGGGTTTGAGCCTCAATAAGGATAATAGTAAGGTGTATTTCAACCGATTGTGCCAGGCTAAGGAGGAAAATGCTGCTATATTGGGGATTAGCCAGGATACTCTTCTGGTTAAATATTTTGGTGTTCCTCTTTACTGCAATTATTCTTCCAACAAGGAGTGCCAAAGCTTGGTAGAATATACTCAGAGGCGAGTTGAAGGGTGGCAGGCGCAAAGTCTCTCTTTTGGAGGCAGAATTGAATTGTTCTGCTCTGTGATTACAGATATAGTGATGTTTTGGCTGCAATCTGTCCTTCTACCAACCGCCACCATTCAGAACATTGAGAGGATATGTGCCAACTTCATCTGGCGGGGTAGCATACATGCGATATCTTGGGAGACCCTCTGTCGTCCCAGGGAGGAAGGGGGAGTGGGGCTCAGACCCCTCATGATGCTTAGGAAGGTTGCCAGTCTTCGGCTTGCTTGGAAGTTCATCCAGGGAGACACGTTGTGGGCGACCTGGATAAGAAATCGATACCTACGCCAGGAGACGTTCTGGGAGTATGTAATAACAATGAATCGGTTGTCCTAAAGACCATTCTTCGTCAACGGGGAGGCTTGAGACAGTGTATCACTCGTGTTATAGCTGATGGAAAGGAGACTAGCCTGTGGGGAGATCCTTGGGTTGACTACCAGAGCATTCCTGACTGGTTGAATACCCAGGGAAAGGCTCCTCTTCTTTGACGGGGCCAGGTGAGCCGCATCATCAGGTCGGGCGTGTGGCAGTTGGCAGCTTTACGTATACCGGCTAATCTAGCAAATCGTGTTCGTCGCATTCCGATTGTTGGGGAGGTTGACCGAGATGGCTGGAGGTGGGATGACAGCCATACGGGTGACATTATGTTCCAGCTCGTTTATGATCAGACACGGGAGCATTTTGCTACGTGGGAGTATACAGATATTGTTTGGCAGAAAGGGATTGCGAGAAGTTTCAATATTGCATGTACGAGCTCATGATGGGTAAACTACTAACCAGGGACCGCCTGCATTGATTCAGAGTGCTTACTCCTGACCTCAGTTGTGTGTTATGCGGCCAAATGCCAGAGTTCAGGGCCGGCCCTGAGCAATTGGGGGCCCGAGGCGAAACTTTCAAAATGGGCCCCAACAGAAGGTAAAAAAAAAGTATAAATAAAACAAAAATTTGTTGTAGTCAAGATTTGAACCAAGGACCCGTTAAATTAATGTCTAGCATTGTACCCACTACACCACAATTCATTTTGGTTAAAAAAAGGACATATGATACATACTAGTTTTATTATAAACAGTTTCATGTTGGTGCTCCCCTTTCGTCAGGGGCCCTGGACCGTCGCCCGGCCTGCCCTGGGCCAGGGCCGCCCCTGCCAGAGTTTATGATGCATTTGTTCTTCGAGTGTCCCTACTCCGGGGAAGTTTGGCAGGTGCAGAGAAGAGTGCTGAAGTTGAAGACTAGGGGCTCTATACAACTCTCTGAGATCATGAGAAACATCGCAGGGACTCGACATAGAGGATTGTTATGGTTCAAGGAGGCATGTTCCCGATTGACTTGTGTAGTATGACATATCTGGAAGGAAAGAAACAATAGGATCTTTGTCGGGCTTAGTGCAACTCTAACTGGAGTTTTCCATAACATTGAGTTTGATGTAAAATGGTTGATCTCAAATTGGACCCCCACATAAAGGGGCCTAGATGTAACAAGCATTTTATCAATACAATTACCTTATTCCAATATATATATATATATATATATATATATATATATATATATATATATATATATAATCTTCATATTTTAATTATAGGAATATATTTACATATACGTAGCCGAAAATTATTACTTATAGATAATACTCTGATATTCAAATTATAATATAACTTTTATACATAAAGTTGCTTGTACAATATATACATACAACATTTAAATATAATTAAAATTATTTATACATATACGTACAACATAAATATAAAGATACTATTTTTCTTGTGTATAAACATATAACCTATAAATCATTTTTTTTAACAAACCAAATGTTTGTGCAATTGTGTTATATCAAGCGGTTACTTCTTCCCTTAATCACCACCACATTCACACTGCAAGTTTTGTATTCCCATTATTCCAAACCCATGCACATGTGTAAAAATCCCACTCAACATTCACCTAATTTCCTAACACAACTTGTAACATTTCAAGTCATATTGATCCACATACTCAAAATATAATTCGTTCTCTCCTCGATGACACACAACATACACACCATTTTATTCTCCTGCTTCATTGCTCATTAACCATTCACCAGTGTAAATTATAATGTTATGCCTTCAAGTCCACATTTTAGCCCATGTATATATATTCTATGGCCTACTCCTCTCCTTATTATATTTAAATTAATGAACCATAACTATGGTTTCTCTCTTCCTATGCCATCAGCACAACAATCTACACATATATATATACATATATGCCTTCACCCTTCTTCCAAGTAACCTACAAGCCACTTCCAAGTAACCTACAAGCACTACTTCTATGTTATCTAAGGAACGCACCTACATATGAACTCAACAATAACAAAAAGTGTCTCTATCAAGCACACACATATAGCTAGGTTTTACATCCGAAACTTCCTCAACTCAAACACAACTCAACAACAAACAACACCATAGCTAAATGCCTCTGTCCCTACTTACCAGTGTTAAACCATACGGCCAGTAAGATATTCTTCCTCTCTACATACAGTTTCGGATCCTGGCAATCAGTCACTTAGTTTGCATTCACCAATATTCACATATTTTCCTTACTCTCCAAGCACGCGTCGTTTGCACAACACGACTTATTTTTATTTTATTTCCCACATATAGTTTCCTGAATATCAGCTTAATTATAATTAGTTAAGTCATTTCCTACTGTCATATATACACTATACTTCTTCCATACTCTTCCAAAGACCCCATGCACCCAACCATTATATAATACACTTTGCATGCATTCCCTTTACTAACACTCGGCCACACATGGTGGCTCTCTACACTAGTGAACTTCATAAAAATTCTAGAGCACATGAACCCGTAGTTCTCTATTTGGGATTTAAAATGTCACCATGTCCAGTTGCTGAACCACCTCACGCACACTTGCTACACAACAGAGCCCCCTACCCCCTTCTATGAGTTAAATCTAACACTAGTGTAGGAAGGAAAGGACACATATACATGTTCAAAGATAGGCATGAAGGAAATATGGAGATGGATTTCAATACCAGAAGGAAAAGTGATTCAGGAATGTTTGGCTCCACAGGTCGTCGAGTTGCCGCATCTTCTGCGCTCGAACCATGCATAAGCAAGGATGGCCTCGGCACGCTTGTTGTCGCCTACAATGCGGACTACTCCTCTTGAGCAGGGAAGAGGAAGCTCCCTCTCACGCTAGCGAGCCATCAGTTCCAGTGACGCACGAAGGCCAGGTTTGGAGATTCCTGCAGGGTCTAGACTGCGCGGGCTCTCCGGGAAGAAGGGGCCGCGTCGGGAAAGAACGAGGTGAAGCCGGTGATGGACGAAACGGCGGAGTGATGGATTTGTTGTGGTGGGGCATAGGTTGGCCGAGCGTGCGCTACCGTCGGCTGCACCCCGATGGCGAGGCTTCGTCGGGACGCATGGGAGGAGCTGCTATGACCAGATCGATCGCTGGAAGCCGCAGTGCTCACGTCGGCTTGAAGCAACGACTCGTCGGGCGGCGAGTGGTTGGTGACCTGGGCAAAAATGGCGCGGTAATAGGCGGAGCCTAGTGGAGGGCTCAAGTTGGTGGCATGTGGTGGAGGCGAGGTCGAGTTTGGGACTCCGCTGTTTGCTTTGGTCTAAAGGAGACTGTTGATCGGGATGTAAAACGCTCGATGAAGATGGTCGAGAGTAGACATAGAGGGAGGTGAGGGCATGGTGATGAGGGAAGCGGTTGTTCCTCTTTAATGGAACAACAAGGGAAACGCTAGGGTTTCTATCCTTTACTACTATATATACGTAGGGAAGGAAAGAACATATATTATGGGCTTGGCTAGATTTTAGAAATGGTTTAGAATTTGGACTTGCTCGGCTAAGTGGATTCCTTCCCAACAAAAGAATGACTGATAGGTTATAGAAGAAAAAAAATGTTTAAGGAATTAAATAGATCTTAAGAATTGGCTTAGGCTTAGCTTATATAATAGGAAAGAAATTAGTACGAAAAATAAATAAAAATGGAATTTGGGCTTAGGATTAAATAGTTAACTGGGAACAAGGCATTTGAGGTGGAAACCTATGTTACCCGGACTCTCCACTTTAAGGAGAAGTACCCGTGTCGACCCTTTAGGACATGGGTATGGATATGAAATCCGTATCCGATCCTCCATGGTGACAATCGGATCCTTCATGGTGACAATCGAAAGACTGGTAGTGAAGTAGATAGTTTAGTTTAATATGGTAATGATGTAGATAGTTTATTTTAATGTCGTAATGGGGTAGATAGTTTATTTTAATATGGTAGACTGGTAATTAAGTAGTAGGGGAGTTGAAGGGACGGTCCCTCAGGAATTTATTCAACTAGTTGAGTAAAGTTTACTAGTAATTTATAATTATATGTTGTCTTTTTACGAAACCTCAGTCATATCCCCGTACCCATACCCAAAATTTGGATCCTTTTTAGCCGAGTCCGTGTGTCCTTCAATTATGAGTTTGAAGGACCCGACTCTTGGATATGTACCCGTACCCGACACCCGTACCCGAGTCCAGGTAACATAGGTGGAAACAAATGTTAGTTAACTATAAATCAAGGTTCACAGTATCGGTATCGGAATTGGTATCGGACTATTTCTACGAGTATTGGTATCGACGATATCGGTAGTATCGGCGGTTTCGGATCGGAGTATCAAATTTTTTGGTATCGGAAAAAAATAATTATTAATAAATTATTTACATTTAAAAACATATATTTTATACATTTAGGCATAATTTAAGTATTTTCAGTGTTATTTCGTAGTACTTTTGAAATTAAATAACATTGTAATCACCCTTAGCGATTGGTTTACATATAATAGATTGATTTTCTTCTTTTACATATTTTTGCAATCTTATTATGCTTTAAACCCTTGATGATTTGTCTTTTTCGTTTAATTTTCTTTGCTGAATTGACCGGAAAAGAGACTCAATGTTGGTATCGGTAAGTATCGGGTATCATCGGTCTCGGATCGGGACATGCCAAACCGTATCGGTATCGGTCGTATCGGATCGGTATCGGCCGATACTTTAAACCATGCTATAAATACCACAAATTATTATACAAGCATTAAATAGGTAAGAAATCATTCATTAATAATGATCTATTTAGAAAACATTTATAAAATTTAAGTTGCTAAATTAGGTTAAACAAATAATAAAAAAATATAAAAAATAATTTGGAGGGGTCTTACATCCTACCCACCTTAAAATAATTTCGTCCTCGAAATTGAAAACAACTAAAATTTGATTCCCCCCTTTTTTCTTCAAAATTCCTTATCACAACAAATATTTCTATTTTATAAAACACTAATTCCTTGGAGTTTTACGGACTTCTAATTCTCAAAATATTGCTTTCGTGATTGTTAGAGGATACATTTTATCCTAACTTCCAACCTTTGTAGCTTTGTCATTTAACCTCTTAACGATGCTCAAAGAGTCAACATGTAGTCCCAAGCCATATCCTAAGCCTCGAATGTGTGTAATCTCGGTACTTGGCTATCAATTTAATTACATTAAGTCTCAAAAATTTCATAAGCACTTAGGGTTAACAGCTATTTCATTATCACTCAATACTATTTTTCTCTAATTTCCAATTTCACATTTTAAATCACGCGACCATGTTGTCTTTCCTTGATCATCTTTTCTACAAGCTCGCATACCTCTGAAGGATTTAACCTAAAATTAGGTTTAACTTGTATGTCTCTCCAATCATGGCCTAGCATTTTTTTAACCTCTAAGTATAGATCCCACAACAACCATAAATCATTGAAGGTTATCGATGAATTTACCAATTCCTCTTAAATGAAGTCCTTTATTTAATATTCTCAAGATCAATAAGTCCTTGAGTATATGAAGCATAACTGCACACTCACACACCACCTGACTTAGAAAAAAAATGTCCCATTTGTGGATTCAGATGCTCTGGCTTGACGCTGTTTACCTTATGTCGGATGGTTTAATAGAGTCTATTGGCGACAATTGCATTTCCTTACCCTAAGCCCGAGGGTCCCAAGTTTAGTTCATCTCTAGTATACTCCTCAGCTGACTACATATGGTCCACCTTGATAGTATTTGTCATCCAACATAGGCAGTCTACTATATCTAATCTAAGAATTGTAACATCTTTGAATATTAGCCCCCCTTCATTATATGTAATGGCCAGTAACCCATTACTCTAACATAGATACCAGTTTATTAATCCATCTCATTAAATATAAAATTCTTGAGTCACTCTATTTGTATTTATCACTGTCAACTCAACTGTCAAGCATACCAATTCTAGATCCAAAAACTACACTCTTAGTTACTCATACATCAAGTCGTACAACAATCTATCCATAGGGCCTAGTCAATCTAGTCAACAAAACCTTACTCGTTGTTCATTCCTCAAGATCGCGAATGTATTATTCCAATTCTCTCTCCGCGGCTAAGACAATCATTGCCTTATTATTCTATCATAGGCATAATGCCCTCAATTCTATATTATCAGCAATAAAATTCTTTAGTTCGCTTCTTGCAATCACTCTTAATAGACTCTAAGTCTAATGTAGCCAACCACTCGTACATGGGGCTTAGGAGCTTAACCAGATTAACCTCTTAAGGAAATTTGCCCGCTCTCGTCTACCCAAACATTACACTCATGCCAACATATTTTCTAGTTATACTTTGATATAACTACGAGGTTTATCAAATTTAGCTATTTATAAATAGATGGGTAACAAGACCTAAGGCTGGGTCGAGTAATCCATAGAAATATCAATCATGGTTAAGGTCAAGCAAGGTAGGAAGATAGTCAATTTTTTTTTCCAAGAACGGTATAAATCCAAGCGAGATGCATATGATGTAGTCTAGGTAAAACTCGAAAACTATATACCTTCGTGATTATGTCACGTGAAGTTACTGACATGCTAGTGTGCATCTGGCTGCATATAACATCTTTATTCCATAATGTGACGGATGGCTGCAGTGCACAGTTGCCACGCCAGATAATATAGGTTCTTGAGCTTATGTTGGCCAAATCCATGAAACGTTTCCAAATTAACTTTTTGTGAAATACAGGAGAAGAGGTCGATCAAAATGCATATGATGTGGTTCAAGTAGAATCCGACAAACATATGTAACCATGATGTCGTTATCTGAAGTTCTGCCCTGCCAGTCTGGCTGCAAAAACTTATGATTACGTAATACAAGGATAAAATAAATATAGTTTCTCGAACTTACCCTTAACTAATCCATGAGACATTTTCAACAACTTTAGCAAAATAAACGAGAAGGATCAATCAAGAAATCAACTGAGAAAGATTCAGTCGAATTATAGGAAGGTAAGAACACAAAAACAATCATGTCGAGAAAAAAGATAACACGAAAACAATCGTGCTGAAAGTCCTAGAGAAGCCTACAATCCTAGTTGTGGATATATCATCAAATCTATTCCTAATTAGTCACAGGTTTGCAGTAGCACTTTGCGAAGACTCGACCTGTATGGGCCACCACAAAAACCATGTCACGTTCCAGTCCCAAAATATATGGGGACCATATGCATTCAACCGGACTCTAGTCCGATTCGAATATGTATAAGCTGTCCAGATGGGATAAAAATCTAAGTATCCAATATAGCATCCACAACACTATCTACAATACTATAAACTATGAGAGGAAATAACTATATAAGAATGACAAGAAGGTATCAACTAACGATACCTGAAAATCCTGAAGAAGTAACCCCAATTATACTATGGCAGCTCTCAGTAATAACCTGTAAGGTAAACAGGTCCTCAGAGGGACGTAGTATACATGTCGAAATGAAGTACAGTAAATAACATATGAAGGAAGTAAACATGTGATCCAGGAACAGGTAAACAAGAAAATAATCAGGTGATCCATTAACACTACAACTATGTAGACTATCTAGTCTGCATGAAATGCAATTGAGAACAACGTTTGACGAATGGTGCTCTCCGAACATAAGATCATCTCGTAGTGGGATTCGTCCGAACCGCCTACTGTCAACAACATACCAATAGTAGCCCCTCCGTCTTGTAACTGTTCCCTCACCTGATGATACTGTCCGTGTCGCATTCACGACACGTCCAGTCTGACTCTAACAAATGATAAGTCCAGAAGTCCCGTCAAAACATGTACACAGGAGATCCATCATCAAGTAAACATCCATAGATCATAAACGAGTCACCTATATGCCATGCAATAGGAATCCGTGTACCATGTCTATGTGTCAGCAGGTATAATCATGCAAGAATACAGATAGGAGCAGGTGAATCATGTAGCAGTATATCCAAAATAAATGACTGGTAAGGAATACATGCATGTAAATACTGTAAATCAAATAGGCAATGTATACTTACCTGAGGTTTTGTCCAATGTTGCTGAGACTGCGTACCAGGGTTCAATCAGGTTTACCATGCTAGTTGTGTTATGGTTCACAGAAAATCTACCAAACCCAAACAACCACCAATAATCACCACACGGTATCTAAGAACAAAGTACTGATTAGGGTTTGCTATGAAATTTTGTTCCCTTATATATAATAGACAAAAAAAAAAAACCCTTTTTAAGGATTCTAGGAACATTATCATAATACACAAGAATAATGGCTTAGATATTTAACTCGCAAAAATACATACATATATAATCTTTGGAACAATATATATATATATATATATATATATATATATATATAGTTACACAAATATTTTTAATCTTCATATTTTAATTATAGGAATATATTTACATATACGTAGCCGAAAATGTATTACTTATAGATAATACTCTGATATTCAAATTATAATATAACTTTTATACATAAAGTTGCTTGTACAATATATACATACACCATTTAAATATAATTAAAATTATTTATATATATACGTACAACATATATATAAAGATACTATTTTTCTTGTGTATAAACATATAACCTCTAAATCATTTTTTTTAACAAACCAAATGTTCTTACAACTATGTTATATCAAGAGTTTACTTCTCCCCTTAATCACCACCACATTCACACTGCAAGTTTTGTATTCCCATTATTCCAAACCCATGCACATGTTTAAAAACACCACTCAACATTCACCTAATTTCCTAACACAACTTGTAACATTTCAAGTCACATTGATCCACATACTCAAAATATAATTCATTCTCTCCTCGATGACACACAACATACACACCATTTTGTTCTCCTGCTTCATTGCTCATTAACCATTCACAGGTGTAAATTATAATGTTAGCCTTCAACTCCACATTTCAGCCCATGTATATATATATTTATGGCCTACTCCTCTCCTTATTATATAAATTAATGAACCATGGTTTCTCTCTTCCTATGCCATCAGCACAACAATCTACACATATACATATATGCCTTCACTCTTCTTCCAAGTAACCTACAAGCCACTTCCAAATAACCTACAAGCACTACTTCTATGTTATCTAACGAACACACCTACATATGAACTTAACAATAACAAAAAGTCTCTCTATCAAGCACACACATATAGCTAGGTTTTACATCCCAAACTACCTCAACTCAAACACAACTCAACAGAATACAACACCATAGCTAAATACCTCTGCCCCTTCTTACTAGTGTTAAACCATACAGCCAGTAAGATATTCTTCCTCTTTACAGATAGTTTCGGATCCTGGCAATCAGTCACTTAGTTTGCATTCACCAATATTCACATATTTTCCTTACTCTCCAAGCACGCACAGTTTGCACAACATTACTTATTTTTATTTTATTTCCCATATATAATTTCCTGAATATCAGCCTAATTATAATTAGTTAAGTCATTTCCTACTCTCTTATATACATCATACTTCTTCCATACTCTTCCAAAGTCCCCATGCACCCAACCATTATATAATACACTTTGCATGCATTCCCTTTACTAACACTTGGCCACACATGGTGGCTCTCTATGCTAGTGAACTTCATAAAAATTCTAGAGCACATTATCTCGTAATTCTCAATTTGCGATTTAAAATGTCACTATGTCCAGTTGCTGAACCACCTCACACACACTTGCTACACAGCAGAGCACCCCCTACCCCCTTCTATGAGTTAAATCTAACACTAGTGTAGGAATGAAGGACACATATACATGTTCAAAGATAGGCATGAAGAAAATATGGAGATGGATTTCAATACAAGAAGGAAAAGTGATTCAGGAATATTTGGCTCCACAGATTGTCGAGTGGCCGCATCTTCTGCGCTCGAACCATGCATGGGCAAGGATGGCCTCGGCACGCTTGTTGTCGCCTACAACGCGGACTACTGCTTTTGAGCAGGGAAGAGGAAGATTCCTCTCACGCTAGCGAGCCATCAGTGCCAGTGACGCACGAAAGCCGGGTCTGGAGATTCCTGCAGGGTCTGGACTGCACAGACTCCGTTGGGAAGAAGGGGCCGCATCGGGATTGCATCGTCGGGGAAGAACCAGGTGAAGTCGGTGATGGACGAAACGACGGAGTGCTCGATTTTTTGCGGTGGAGCATAGGTTGGCCGAGTGTGCACTACCGTTGGCTGCATCCCGATGGCGAGGCTTCGTCGGGACGCATGTGTGGAGTTGCAATGACCGTATCAATTGCTGGGAGCCGCAGTGCTCACGTCGGTATGAAGCAATGGCTTGTCGAGCGGCGAGCGGTTGGCGACCTGGGCAAATATGGCGTGGTGATAGGCGGAGACCGGTGGAGGGCTCAAGTTGGTGGCCTGTGGTGGAGGCGAGCTCGAGTTAGGGACTCTGCGGTTTGCTCTGGTCTAAAGGAGACTGTTGTCGGGATGGAAAACACTCGATGAAGATAGTGAAGATGGTCGAGAGTGGACACAGAGGGAGGTGAGGGCATGGTGATGAGGGCGGCGACTGTTCCTGTTTAATGGAACAACAAGCGAAATGCTAGGGTTTCTATCCTTTACTACTATATATACATAGGGAAGGAAAGAACATATATTGTGGGCTTGGCTAGATTTTAGAAATGGTTTAGAATTTGGGCTTGCTCGGCTAAGTGGATCCCTTCCCAACAAAAGAATGGCTGATGGGTTATAGAAGAAAAAAAATGTTCAAGGAATTAAATAGATCTTAGAATTGGCTTAGGCTTAGCTTATATAATTGGAAATAAATTAGTACGAAAAATAAATAAAACATGGAATTTGGGCTTAGGGTTAAATTGTTAATTGGGAACAAGACATTTGAGGTGGAAACAAATGTTAGTCAACTATAAATACCACAATTATTATACAAGCATTAAATAGGTAAGAAATCATTCATCAATAATGATCTATTTAGAAAACATTTATAAAATTTATAGTTGCTAAATTAGGTTAAACAAATAATGAAAAATATATATAAAAAATAATTTGGAGGGGTCTTACAGGAGGCTATCAGCATCATATTTAGGGTTAGTTGGGAGTAGATAAAGTCGACTCAAGCTCTAGATAATCGGACTAGTGCATGACAATATATAGAGCTGCATTCAGTCGAATTTTGTGTCCAGGATCGCTAGTCAGAGGAGGGTCTTCAAGATCTCGTACACTATGTTGTTATGGGCGCTAGGTGTCGATATGCCTCCCGACTCACGTAGGCGCCGTCATGGAATTTGGGTACTTTTTCTGCTGCTCATGTACAGTTCTGTAACTTCATAAGTTCTAGGCGACCCTAGACGGTCGTCTAGGCGACCATCGCCACAACAAGAAGGAATTAACCCAAGACGAATTGACATCTTTTTTTACATGTATGCCTATGTTGCCTAGGCGCCGAGGCGTCGCCTCTAGCAACATAGCTTGTATTTGTACATGGAGATTTTTGTGAAGGCGAACTACATGATCCGGGTCAATGGTGTCACGATGACCCGACATTGCTTGAGAAGGTCAGGAAGGGACGTGGTTGTAGAAAGTGGTTTGATTCTTGCGGGCCCGTCGATAGTGTGTGGCAAGGGATTAGTAACGGTAGGGATTGGAGACTACCAGTGTTGGGTGTTGAGCAATGGAGTCGAGACTAGGAGTCAGAGGTATTGCTAGGTCATGAGACGATAGGACGACGATCATGGTGGTTGTTGTTGGAGGGTGGAGCATGCCAATGCTGAGGAGAAACGGCAACATCATTGCTCGGCTGCCTGCAGGGAGGTAGGTCGGTGATCTTTGACTTGGGGGAGGATCTTGGGATCATGATGCTCGTTGGCCCCAAGGAGGACTTTCTCTGCTGGGGTCTTGTTCCTAACACTGGTTAGGCGGAGGAGGTTGACCTTTTTGCTGTAGTTCATGATGACTTTGAAGTTGGGGTGGAGATCTCCCGTTGACGCTAATATTACAATGTCAGTGTGGTTTGGACATTGTGGGAGGGAAGTGACCGATACAAAAATAAAATTTAGAGGGAGCGAAAATAAACTAACTTAAAATTTAAGGGAATCATTATGTAAAAACAAAAGACGATGAACAACTTCTTCCATGAGTACCGAAAATTAAAATAACTTGAAACTTACGGGTCATAGCTTAGAATATAAAAATAAAATAAAAGCAATTGTTAAAACAATCAAAATGTTGACAATGGAGATTGAACCAAAACATCTTGCTCTTAATAATTTAAATTACCACCTAGGCCAACCCTTGCTTGTTGAATTTACAAAGAACACAATGTACGAAATAGAGAAAAATAAAGGCTATATAAAGTAAAGCAAAATTACACGGGGAGCGGCCGCTCCCCCTTGGCCTATGGTGGATCTGCCCCCGAGGAGGGAAGCGAGGATGAAGGTGGGTGAGGATCATGGGTTGTGGGACTGAGAAGTTTGGGGTTGGTTCTGATTGTGTTGGAGAGGAAGAACAGCTATGGTTTTGGGACAAAGGAGTCTACGTTCCATGATCGGAGAGGACGTTTTGGATTAGGGTTTTTTGTGGAAATGAAGGGCAGTGATCGAGTCCTTTTTAGATGGAGAGTGGGCGATGAAGTTTAATTCTGTGGAGAGTTAGGTTGGATACCCTAGATCTCTTACCATTTTAGAAGAATACACTAATAATGTTGGAATAATAGTGGATACATCCCATTAGGCTCAAGGCCAACTATGTAACGGAAGAGTTACATGGTACTTGGTAGGCTAGCAATGGGGAACTATAGCATAGACTAAAAAGCATAAATATAGTAGCTATTTAATGGCACAGTGGCTAGAATAAAGTGCACATAAGGGATTCATAGTCACAATTGCCTCAACAAGTTCATAAAACCTTAAAAGGGCATCTGGAGGAAGCTTTAAGATGGTCTACAAACTCCAAAGGAGTGTCAATGCGGGTGAAAAATTCTGAAGGCAATGACTGTCAGCTGGGGCCATTACTCTGGGAGCCTAGGTGCAAAAATTTGAGCGCAACTGTTATAGTCAATTGAAGCTCACTGTCTGTTCCAAAATCTCAAAACACGAGTAATGTTGGGCAGGGAAGGGAGTACCATTGGGTTTTGGTAGCTGCCCAATGAATCAAGACTCCACGACATTTCCAGAGGCAACCACAAACTATATCATGTTTTGCATCTAGCTTGACAAATCTAGGAGCGGAAATTGATGTAGGTATGAAATGGTTAAAAATATTTACTGCAAACGAAAGTATAGGTGGTAATGATGCATCTAGGAGATAGCAAGACGCGAATAGTAGATTGGCGATGTCAGCAAGATGGATGCTGGTTGGCAGCAATAGCAGGATAGATTGGTTGTTGGCCAGTTGACTGGTTTGTATGTTGTAGTCGTCTTAGAGAAATTGTTAGCGGCTAGTGTTGCGGAAATAAGATGGAAACCCTATATCCCAACCAATATTCGAAGTAATTCTTGTCCAATGGTGGTCCTTTTTGTGGTTGGATAATACTCTTCAGCATAAATCAGCTTTGTAGTTCTTTCGACAGCTTGATTTAACTGTAAGACAAGCTAAAAGCTGTTTACAGAATTATCATCCAACAAACTTTTCACCACACTTTTATACAGCATTGCAGAGACACTATGGGATACTTCAGGCTCTAGCTTTGAATGAAGATGAGATACCAGACATTAAAGATGAAACCTTACCTGATGAAGAAGGTCTATCTAGGTAATGCATGGGCACTTGAACCATTTGCTTCCCATGTATGCACTAAGTTTATGTCGTTCTTAAGTTCATTTCTAGTTCCAGGTAGAAAAATTCATCTATAAGGTTTAATATTAAAGGTCTTTTGACAAAGAGCAACTTTTTCTTTTTAATCTTTTATAGACCTGGTATAGCCCGTGCAATCGAAGATTTCAAAATATCTGTTTATGGTGAAAACCATGACGAGGAAGAAGCAGAGTCCATGGCTGCTAAAGGTGCTGCTGGTGAAGCTGCCAAGAAGCGCAAAGCAGCCGCTGAAGCAGCAGTGAAGGAATATGATTGGGCTGATCTTGCAGACAATGGGAAGGTGAAATATGCTATGAATAATTTAATATGTTACAGTTATTGTTCATTCTTGACTCATATTGGAAAGGGGTTTAGCTAGATTTATTGCAGTGGAAGGACATTACTATAGCTGCTTTCTCTTCAGATGGTTAAGTTTTAGTCATGTACATAGGATTTTTTTTTTATAAAAACAATGCCCTTTTAAATATTCCATAAAAAGAGTAGTTCTGAAAACTTGTTACAAAACTAATTTCATTAATGAAACCGCGTATGAAAAGGCGACTCAAACACATAAGAATTGTAGGGTGGACATGAGATGAAAACTCAATTTCAAAAAAAGAATGAGAATTTGGTACTAAGTATCAGAATTACTGTTTTATGGGATCTTAAATTTCCTGCATATATACCTAACAAGTTGGTTGCTTGTTCCTTGTAACCATATTTTGCAGCTGAAGGATCTAACTGTTGTCGAGCTGAAGTACTATCTATCAGCACACAACCTTCCACTTGCAGGAAAGAAGGATGCGTTAATTAGCAGGATATTAACTCACATGGGGAAGTAGATCTCTCTCTCTCTCTCTCTCTCTCACATTGGTTTTGCTTGAAGTGAGAAATATATGTTGTAAAAAGATGTTGTACTTGCTCACTTTGGATGCGATGCCAGGTTTTAGAGTTTAGGATGTTAGGTCTCAGAAACCTCGTGCTTTTTCTTTTTGTAAAGATTTTACTGTTTCATAGACTGCAACTGCCAATTTTGTACGGACGCACTATGAGCAGGGTCTGTTCATATTAGTGCATGAATCATCCTTTGGTGGTAAGTTTAGATGTTGATCAGTTAATTGTCTCTGAAATTTCATATGATGCTTTTAAGTCGGATTGTTGATCAAGTTTGAATCTGCCATGATTTTCTCATTAGCCGTAGAAAACAATACATCCCCATTGCTAGAGTTGTGCATCAAACCGATCTTTTTTTTTTATATTTTTTTTATGTATTAAGAACGTTCAGAACCCATAATTTGTCAGTCTTAACAATTGCCTACGACCATCAAGTGCAGCAACAATTTTTTTTTTATCAGCTCTTAATTCTTGCAGTTATTTTGTTCTTTTTTACTACTATAGTTCTTCGATGATTATTGTCATAGCTTCTTAAACTCTCATTGTGCAACTCTTCATTTGTAATGGAACACTGAAGATCTTTTCTTGCCTGTTGCTAAAAAACCCTCATCTTGTGATTTGGAACCACCACATGTTTCTTATTTTCTTTCATTATCTTTTTAGAAAGATACTTTTTTATTCAATAAAGTATTATTTTTCTTCCTCCGAGGTTGTTGGCCAATTTTACGTCGAACCAAGTTATATTTGTTATATTTTGTCTTATGCTATTAATTTTGATTGTTTGTGTTTTATTTATTTGTTGCAAAAAAGAGATGTTTTGCTTAGGCAAGGTTTTCATCTAGGAGGCACGATTACTTACTATCAAAAAAATTAATAAAATTATAATAATTTTGAAAAATAATGAAGATTTTGCTGATGGTCTCAGAACTTGACGAAATTTACAAAGAAGTACAAGTTCAACGTTGTGCATCAAATGTCGTAAGTCTTGTCGTGATCCAAAGAGTGAAAAATAATTATAAATTTTCGAAAAACATCGATATAGTAAAATAATGAAGATTCTTTGTGCACGGTTGATGAATTTGAGTTTCATCAATTTTCATATGTTGGCTATGATCCTATGCACCTTTCAGTGCAATAGGTTGTGTCAGAATCTATGAGATCAACGGGATGATATCTAATCCGAGACTTTTAATTTAAACATAAATGTCCAAGTAACTCACTTTGAGCCTAAGGATGACCAATCCTTTTGTGGACAATAGCAAAAGTGACATTAACAACTGTCTTTATTTTCTTAGTTGAATGAGCATACATGAATGTTGCATCAGATTCAAATTGAATATGTTGATTACTTGTGGTCCTTATTTTCTTAAGGCTTAATTGTAACTTGATATCCTCAATTATGTCGGTTTTTTAACTTGATATCCTAAGACTTTTTTTGGGACAACTTGATACCCTAGAAAAAAGATGGACAAAATGCCCTTGTCCTATCCAGCCCCCCGCCCTCCACTGCAGGCCCTCCGGCCTCCCCCCCCCCCCCGTTGCCTCCCCCGCCCCCCTGCCTCCCCTCCCCTCCGGCCACCCACGTGTTGGCCTATTGGTCAAACTGATTTTAATAATTGATCAAACTCTGTCTCGATATGTGAAGCTAGTCAGGATGTATCGGACTCTTGGACATGAACAAGAACAGCTATCTACACAGTTCAAGACCGAAGCTATGTTTGCCTGTTTGAGTCTGTATTTTCTTTGAGCAATGTATCTTTCATTTTATTGAGTCTAGGAATACGTTGTACACCGAGTCATACTGGCAAATAGGCTATTCCAAAATGTTTTCAAAATGTCCTTAGTTTTGAAAAACATTCATATTAACAAAAGCTTCAAAACGGTTTTCAAAAATCTCCAAAAACTATTTTTAAAAAACCTAACCTAACCCTGACAGAACTCGGCCAGAGTTCGGTTAGTGGCCGTTTTGATTTTTGAATTCTCTGGAACTTGGTCCTCCTGCAGTTGCGGATTTGACCGAGATTTTCTCAAAGAGTTCTGTCCGAATTCTGTCAGAATTCTGTCTTTGGAATTCCTATAAATAGAGAAGGATTTCGATCATTTCAACTCACTCATTCACTTTCAATCTTCTCTCTATCTAAAGCTTTCAGTCTTCCAAAGAGTTTTCTTGAGCTTTAAATTTCAGATCCTAAGCCAATTACAATCCTCTAGTCGATTTGCCAGTGCGGTACGGTCTAGAAGTTTCTGAGAGATTGTAATCAGAAGGCTTGATTTAAGAATACCTCTTCACAATTGAAGTTGCACTAGTTCTTCGTATCAAAGCTCGCGTTGTAGAAGTTGCAAGGACTTCGTAAGAAAACTTGCGGTTTTGCCAATAGTGGATTCAACTGGTAGCAAGAGTTCTACCGACTGGATTAGTCCTCAACAGAAGGAAACCAGTATACATCGCTGTCTTTGCGTTTGCTTTCTTATCTCTGCCGTTACACAACTTAGTTGTGATTATTATTCTGTGATCTTGCTGCTAACATTTTTTAATTAGCATTATTCCGCTACCAACTCTATTCACCCCTCCTCTAGAGTATTGTGCTTTACGATTTCGTTCATACAATTGGTATCAGAGCGGGTGTTACAGGTAAAGCAAGGTAACATTGCAATTATTTATTCATTTAATTAATTGTTATATAGATCACAGCACAACACATGACAACTGTGAAATTCACAAGTGAAGGCCAGGCCACAAACAGACCTCCACTGTTTGATGGTACGAACTATACCTATTGGAAAACACGGATGAGTTTCTTCTTGAAATCTCTTGACTTTGATTTATGGTCTATTGTTATTGATGGCTATCAAAATCCACCTCGTATAAATGTTGATGGAGTTTTAGTTGAAAAACCCCATAGCAGATATACAGAGGAGGAAAAAAAAAAGGCCAGTCTTGACGCACGTGCTATTAACGCTCTATTTTGTGCTTTATACAGAACTGAATTTAACAGGGTGTCTATCTACACAACAGCTAATGAAGTGTGGAAGCTACTTGAAGTCACACATGAAGGCACGACTCAAGTCAAAGAATCTAAAGTCAGCAGACTTACTCAAGAGTATGAGGTGTTCAAGATGAAGCCCAACGAAACAGTTACTCGAATGTTCGAAAGATTCTTGGATATTGTAAATCCTTTGTCCTCCCTAGGCAAAGAGTACAGTAACCATGAAAAGATTCGCAAACTCCTGCGAGCACTTACCAAGAACTGGATTCCAAAGGCTACTGCAATCATTGAAGGGAAAGACCTCACAACTATGTCCCTCGAAGTACTCATGGGTAAGCTACTCACTCATAAACTGGAGCTACAAGATTTTGAAGAGCCTGCACCAAAGGAGAAGACGATCGCTTTCAAGGCTCAGCACAGAAAAGTTGCTGAAGGTGACTCAGACAACAGTGAATCTGATGCTGAAGATCAAGCACTCCTAGCAAGGAAATTCAAGAGATTCATGAGACATGAGAAGAGAGCCAAAGAAAACAATAGCAACAACTGGTATCAAGATGATGCTGTCTGCTATGGCTGCAAGAAGAAGGGACACATGAAGAAAGATTGTCCTACAAACTCATCATCAAGCAAGAAGAGCAACAGGTATGAAAAAGGGAACCTGAAGAGATCGACCTCACGGAAGTATGCCAATACCAGCATATGGCATGAAAGTGAAGCGAGCGACTCAGAAGAGGAACAATCAGAAGACGCTGCAAACGTATGCTTTATGGCATCCGATCAAGTACCTACTGAACCTGTAGTTGATACATATGATGACTTTACCTTTGAGCAATTAGGAGATGCCTTCAGTGAACTGATGACTGATTACAGGAAACTGCGTAGCAAATATCAGACCTCTAAGAAGGTACTCAAAGAGTACAAAGGAGAAATAGGAAGACTTACCGACCAACTAGCTGAGGTTAGAAATAATGTTAGTGAGTCTAGTGAGCTTTCCTCTATCAAGCTCTTATTACACGAGACTACCAAGTCATCTGAAGAGAAAGACAAAGTTATTGACCAACTCAAAGAAGAACTTTCTATAGAGAAGAAAAGTCTTCGATGTGCACAAATCAGAATGGAAACACTCACTTCTGATTATACTAAGTTGTATGACACTTCCAAAAGATTGGAAATTAGGTTAGGAAAACAGCCTGAGACTGCTGCTTCCTTCCCTAACACGTGTCACTTACTGAAAAATCGGAACATTCCCAAGCCAAACACTGTCAGACCTAACCCTATCAAACCTTTACCCCAAAAGGTTAAGCCCAAACAAGATTATATGTATGCTTTCTTCTATACTAGAAAACCTAAACCTACCAACCATGCACACCACTCAGCTTTCAACACTCGACATGCAAAATGTCATTATTGTGGCCTCATTGGTCATATTTTATCTGCATGTAGAATCAGAAAGCTTGTTGATTTAAATATTTATGCTTGGATACCAAAGGCTAACATTTCAGGACCCTACAAGAAATGGGTACCAAAAGTTTCATCTGCAAACTGTTTTGTAGGTGGAACACCTTTCACATGCTAGAAGCAAATGGATCCTCGACAGCGGTTGCTCACGACATATGACCGGTGACGCTACACTATTTGCAACACTGTCGAAGAAAAAGAAGGAAGGCTATGTCTCCTTCGGTAATAACTTGAAAGGGTATATTATTGGTATCGGTGATGTTGGTAAGTCTCCCTATCCCGTTATTAAGGATGTCTGTCTGGTTACCGAGTTGAAACATAATCTACTCAGAATAAGTCATCTAGCTGATCATGGTTATGGCATTAACTTTGGCAAAGACAAATGTACTATAGTTGATAGCTCAACTGGTAGTACTATCTTTGAAGGTATCAGGGAAGACAACATATATGTTTTCTATTTGTTAGAAGAAACTAAAATTTAGGTAGATGCTTAATGGCTAAAAGTGATGAGAGTCATCTGTGGCACATGAGAATCGGTCACGCAAATATGGACACAATATCAAGATTATCCACAAAGAAGCTGGTACAACGGTTTACCGGACATAACATTCAAGAAGGATTCGGTATGCAGCCAATGTGAAAAGAACAAAGCTACCAGATCCACATTCAAGTCAGTAAACGCAATATGTACTACTAGACCTCTACAATTGCTTCATATGGACTTATTTGGTCCTAGCAGAGTTGCTAGCCTCGGAGGTAAACTTTATGCTTTTGTAATTGTAGATGATTTTTCTAGATACATGTGGGTATACTTCTTGACACGCAAGAATGATGCATTATCCGAATTTGTCGCCTTTTGCAAGAAAGTACAGAATGAAAAAGGTTACATGATCACTCGTATTAGAAGCGATCATGGTGGCGAATTCGAGAATGCAGAGTTTGAGCAATTTTGTGACACACACGGTTTTGTACACGAGTTCTCCTGCCCTAGGACTCCACAATAAAATGGAGTTGTGGAACGTAAGAACAGAACTCTATCCGAAATGGCCAGAGTAATGTTAAACCAGCTTAGTCTACCCAAATATTTCTGGGCTGAAGTTGTCAATACAACTTGTTTTGTTCTCAATAGAGTTCTAATTCGACCCAAATCGAAGAAGACTCCATTGAGTTATGGTTTGATAGAATTCCATCTGTTTCTTATTTTAGAATATTTGGCTGTAAATATTTTATTCTTAATACAAAAGACAATTTGGGAAAGTTTGACGAAAAGGCCGATGAAGGTATATTTTTAGGTTATGCGGCCAAGAGCAAAGAAAACAGAGTCTTCAACAAACGAACCATGATCATCGAAAAATCAATCAATGTCACTTTTGATGAACTGAATCAAATGACTATCGATGACAATGACGAAGATCCAACTGTACCAAGCTCAACAACAGCTGATTCTCAACCAAGCTCGGCACTAGCTGATCCTCCTAGAGAAGATCCAGGAACCAACTACCTTCAGAGTCTGCCGAAACGATTAAAATTTACGGTTGATCATCCAAAGGATTTGGTAATTGGTGATATTACCAAAGGTGTAAGTACTCGTACATCCAGTAGAGATATTGTTTCTAGTGTTGCATTCATTTCACAGCTAGAACCCAAAACTATTGATGAAGCATGTAGTGATAATTTTTGGATAGATGCTATGCAAGATGAATTAAACCAATTTGAACGGAATCAAGTTTGGGAACTTGTTCCCAAGCCTATTGATCATCCGGTCATTGGCACCCGTTGGGTATTCCGAAATAAACTTAATGAGAATGGTTTAGTGACTCGTAATAAGGCTCGACTCGTAGCTCAAGGATACAATCAAGAAGAAGGTATCGACTACGATGAGATTTATGCCCCAGTTGCGAGATTAGAATCCATTCGCATGTTATGTGCATTTGCATGTTTTCATAATTTCAAATTATTTCAAATGGATGTCAAGAGTGCATTTTTAAATGGTTTTATAAAAGAAGAAGTTTTTGTAGCACAACCTCCAGGTTTCACAGATTTTAAAAATCCTAATCATGTTTTCAAGTTAAAGAAAGCTTTGTACGTTTTGAAACAAATTCCTCGTGCTTGGTATGATCGTCTAAGCTCTTTTCTACTTGACAACGATTTTTCAAAAGGCAAGGTTGACACTACACTTTTTATTAAGTCTTTTAATGGTAAGCTTCTTTTAATACAAGTCTATGTAGATGATATCATATTTGGATCTACTGATGAATCTCTGTGTCAAAAATTTTCTAAGTGTATACAGAATAAGTTTGAGATGAACATGATGGGAGAGCTAAAATTCTTTCTCGGACTGCAAATCAAACAAACTGACAATGGGACGTTCATAAATCAAGCCAAGTACACAAAAGATTTGCTAAAAAAGTTCGATCTGGACAATGTCAAACCTATTGGCACTCCGATGGCAACTTCAACAAAGCTTGATATTGATGAACAAGGCAAGCCGGTCGACACACGTAAGTATCGAGGTATGATCGGTAGTTTACTTTATTTAACTGCTAGTCGTCCAGATATTATGTTTAGTGTTTGCCTGTGTGCACGTTTTCAAGCTAATCCAAAGGAATCATATTTGTGCGCCGTTAAGCGTATCTTTCGATACCTTAAGGGCACTTCTTCTGTTGGCTTGTGGTATCCCAAAACTAAGTCCTTTACCTTACTGTTTATTCGGATGCAGATTTTGCTGGATGCAAAGTTGATAGAAAAAGTACCAGTGGCACATGTCATTTCTTAGGCAAAGCTTTAGTCTCATGGTTTAGTAAAAAGTAAAATTCTGTAGCCCTATCAACAACAGAGGCTGAGTATATCGCCGCAGGACGTTGTTGCGCTCAAATTTTGTGGATGAAACAAACCTTGGAAGACTATGATTTATCTTATACACACATTCCCATTTTCTGTGATAACACAAGCACTATTAATTTGACTAAGAATCCTGTATATCATTCTCGTACTAAACATATCGAGATTAGACATCATTTTCTTGGAGATCATCATCAAAATGGAGATATTGACCTTGTATACATAGATACTGAGAATCAATTAGCTGACATTTTCACAAAACCTCTAGCAGAAGATCGTTTCAATTATTTACGTCGAGAATTAGGAATTTTGGACGTCAATAATATTAATTGATTTTATTTTATGATTTTATTTCAATATACAAAAACTGTGTTAGAGACAAGTCAATAAAGAGTCTGTCTGTCACCACAACTATGGTTGAAGTGAAGCGGTACTTAAGAGTTCTCCGGTGTACCTCCGCCAGCTGGGACAGTACTCCTACAGCTAATCTGAAACAGTCGCTATGTAATGATATTTAATCTATAAAATAATATTAATTATGTTAATTGAAGGTTGAAATTACTAATCTTTGAATTAAATATTTGAAATGAGCCCATGAAAAAGAAAGTGTTCCAAACCAAACCCAAGCGAATTCGGCCAGACTTCGGACCGAATTCGGCCCGAGTTCGGTTGAGGGTGTCAGGTTATATAATCAGAACCCGAGAGCATTTCTTCCTCATTGCTTCCAAATCACATCAAACAGAACCAGCAGCCGCGCGAGGAGAACCCCAAACCCTAGTTCTTCATCACTCACTCTCTTCCAATCCAAGTGGTGAAATTAATCCAAACTTTGGATTCGCGTGGAGTTCTTCATTCTCTACAACATACTCCAATCTCGGGAGGTATAACTCCTTGTTTCCTCTCCGTTCAATTTCGTGTTATTTCCTTTTATTTGCACAAATGGCACCTAAGGGATTCAACCCCTTTAAGAGGAAGAAGACAACCAACCCAAGTGAGGAAGGTTCATCTTCGGATCCACCCATTAATTCCCTATTTTTGCCAGTCCAATCTAGCGACGGCGCGTTCGACGGATTTTACTTTTAAACCCTAGACCAAGCCTTACTGTGGTATGGAGACTTCTCCATGAGATCCATATGCACAGGCGCACCCATCAAGTGGACTGTATTTCCTGATCATCGCCATTTCTTTGAGGCATTAGGGTTACAGCATTTTGTTAAACTCTGTTTCCCCGTAGCAACTAATGCCATTAGACTGTTTTACTGCAATATCATATTAAACACATTTGATGTAAGCACTCGTGTTGGAGGATTAGATATCAATTTCAATAATGTTCTCTTAGCGGAGATCCTTGGTATTCCCAACGAAGGTGAACCGCTTGTTGACATCACTGAGTTTGATTTTCCCGAAGGCACGACACTTACCAGTTTCAAAGCTGAACTTTGTGCACCTGATAGAGTTCGCTCTGGAAAGTTCAAGGCAAACAACTTGAACTTGTTTAATTATGAATTGCACCGTATCATTTATTCCACTCTCCTTCCGAAATCTACTTCGAAGGATGATGTCACGTCTCTTGAATTATCTGCTATGTATCAAATTCTTAAGGGGATTCCATTTTCTGCCCCTAAGACCATTATTCAGATGATGGGACGTTGTCGTACAAGAGATAAAAATCTCTCTTATGCGATGATTCTCCCACGCATCTTCCAGCGTTTCGACATTGACTTATCTACTTGTGCTCAAGACCCTGAGCCCAAGGTTCTCAAGTTATCTCATCGCAGTATGACTGCATCTGCTCCTCCTCCTGCTTCTGCTACTGCTCCACCTCCTCAGCAGTATGCTATGACATTTGAGGGCATACACCAGCACCTTTCAGATTTGCACGTCTCTATGACGGACATGGCCCACGAACGTGAGTTCCGCGACGTCACCCGTTATCAGGCGATTGCAAATTCTTTAGCTGATCTTCGTTTCGCCCAGACTGGACATTCAGCCGGTTCCATCCCTAGAGATCCAGCTTTCTCTGGTTACTGCTGTGAGGATGAGGCTGTTCATGCCTACTTCCAGCCCGGTAACGCATATGATTGGTACCGTTCTGACCGTGCTCCTCCTCGTGATTATGTCGGTGAGTTTTACACTGGCACTCCTCCTCACCCTTCTGGCGAGGGTACCTCTGGAGTTGGTCTTTCTGGACATGCTGGTCATCATACTGATGATGATGATGATGATGATGAGGAGTTGT
>JANAVB010028200.1:4113963-4121463 GCA_029216955.1 Iris pallida | reverse complement strand
CCAAATATGAGACTTGGTTCCGAAGAAGCCATTCCATAACGAGAAATGGATCTTAATTCAACCATTCCCGTTCGACCGATTCGATCGATCTCGACATATCGGTTCCGACCGAATCGATGGCGACAGTGTTCCATTCTCGCGCACCCCGTGGACGGAGAATGTTACATGATGTAGGGACGGGGCACTACATTAGATGGTCTCCGGACTTTAACACCAAAGAAGACTCAGTGATTGTATCTGCCTGGGTCATCTTCCATGATCTACCCCTAATTTGCTTCGTCCCTGCGGCTATGAAGCGGATCGCTAACTCGTTTGGCACTTATGTGGCTATGGCACAAGAAACACATAATCTCTCCAAAGCCAACTACGCTAAAATTTGCATGGAGCTGTATATCTCGAAGGAGCTTCCCAAATCTATTCAAATCTCGCTTGGCAGTAAGACGCACACCAAACAAATCATTTATGAAAAGAACATTATCTTCTGCAAACACTGTAATTTGCAAGGTCATTCCACCGAGCTTTGCTTCAGAGCACACCCTAAGCTAAAAAAAGAACGTTATTCGCTCGGTGGGCAATCTTCGTACCCCGTCGATACTTCCGTTACCTAATTCCCATCTGCGATCCGAGCCAAGTGATGGCAACTCGCGTAGTCAAGATCACATTTAGAAAATCACCCATGCGCCCACCAGAAGCACCTCTCTAGGGATAAAACTTATCAATAAATTTGATGTCCTGAATACGACCCTCTATGATGACAATCAAGTAGCCGAGTTGAGTTTTGCGACCCAGTCTCCTGCTCCTGCCCCTATCAAAAGTATTACCCCAGGAATAAAACTAATCAACAACCTTGACACCCTTAATACGACCCCCATTGACAACACCAATGAGGTAGATACATCCGTTGATACCTCAGAAAACGGCAGATCCTAGGGAACGAAGGGAACCGTACAAATGGTGCCGGATAAGTCGGACGATGATATCGGTAGTGCTAAGACTATGGAGGTCCCTTCCCTGCCCATGTCCAGGCCTACCATAGACAGCAACCACATATCCCAGTCTTCTGGGGAAGTGGAAGATGCTCTTGTGGTAGCTGGTGTTGCTATAGAAGCAGATGAAGAAGAAGCAGTTATTGAAAATAACCGGTTTGCTGAGCAACGGCCCAACGTGGACGTGGCCTCTGAGACCAGGTACAACCCTAGAAGAGAGGAAGTTACCCATACCGAGGTAGCTCAAGACACTTTGGGGTCTAAAGACCTCCTAGGTATGGGGACCAACACTCCGAAAAGGTACAAGATCAACGCTCACATAGTAGATATTCCATTGGGCCCTAGCTATTTCGAGAAATGCTCCAAGATGCAACCTTCGTCGCCGAACGGCATCGGCTGTTCCGGGGAGGGCAAGGTTGCTACTACATCTGCTACTAAGAAGTTCAACAATCGATCTCGGATAGGGCGACCAAGACCAAGCTTTTGGCCTTTTTGCTAAGGTTGTAGATACCTTCCCTGAAGGTGAAGATGTGAAAGAGTTTAGTCTTTTAGCCTCTCTCACATTTGGTTCTAAATTCCATCTGGCTTTTTGGGAGAGAATCAAGATAACGGATGCTGCTCCGGCTGTCCTTCCTAACCTTCATCAAGTCTTTGTAAACTATGTCTAGGCAACGCGAGAGGCGAACACCCTCCGTCGTTCTCTTCGCTCTCACAGTAAGCGGTAATTGTGTTGGTTGTCTTTTCATTTTAGCCTAGTCCCTTAGGAAACGCACCCTGGGGTTTCACGCCTGACTTGTTGGAGCAAGGGCTACCTCCCTACTCCTACTTCCCTTTTTTCCGTTCTCAATTAAGGCATCAGCCATGGTTTTATATATATATATATATATATATATATATATATATATATATATATATATATATATATATATATATATATATATATATATTGGTTCATGCTGTGAGGCTCCTATGAACGCATCTATTTGGGCAGGGTGACATTGCCATAGAGGTTTGGTCATTCTTTGAAGCTTTGATGGTGGTGGAAGCGAACGATCTCTCTCTCATGGCCATGCTGTGCTCTTGGTGGAGTGGTCCCCTCCAACGTGCGCGTAAGTAGACGGTGGCCGCGGTTGCATGGGTAATTTGGAAGAACAAGAATAAAACCAGGTATGAGCAAAAATGGTGGCTACTTCTATGTTGAAGGGAGAGATTCAGAGAGATCCGTAAGACCTTGGCTTCATGCTCCCTGTCAGAGAGGGAGATTTCGCCTCGGTTGCTGCAGGACGTTTTGAATGGGATGGCAGTTGTGGGGGAGTAGTTGTTCATCGGAGGGTTGTCTTCATTTTGCAGCCCCTCCCGGGTGGGAGACGTGGCACTTTGCTTTCCAGTGGTGGCCGTTGGGCCTTTTCTTAACCAGTTTTGACCTTTGATTTATATACCTCTTTTTTGATTTTATATATATATATATATATATATATATATATATATATATATATATATATATAAGTCAAATTTTGGGTTCTTTGGATAATCCAACACATGAACCCGAGTCCGAATCCGAGTATCTTCAACTCTAATCCAACCAATTAATGGGTAAGGATAATAATCTACTTGATCATAAGAATGAATATTCACAAAAGAAAATGTGATCAACAAGTACATGAAGACCAGTATCTCTACAGGCATGATATGTGTATCTTCAATGTAATATGACTGGTACACCATACAAGTTTTCCACCGAGACAGATTTGCATAACCCTCTACGGACCGTAGTTTGCTGGAAGCTTCCGGAAGCCTCCAAAATGTAGTGGAGTCTTCTTGAAGATTTATGAAGTATTCATGACTTTCTGGATGGAGTCTTCCTTAAGAAATATCTAGGACATAGAATAATCCATAATATGCTACTTGCAGAAGGTTATGTAAGCCCTTTGAGGCACTATAAACAAGGGAGAGGCTCATTTGCTCCTCACTACCCAAGAAGTTGTAAACTCTATAGTAGAGTGAAATTTTCAATCTTCCAATCTCTTTCTTTTGCTCCACATTGTTTTCATTCTCGTCGTAGTGATTTGGCTAAACATTTGGAGAAGATTAACATGGGTCTTCAAGTAGGAAACTTGTGTGCCGTATGGGTCAAAGTGTAGGCAAAAATACTAAGTCTGTGATAAGTATGTGTTTTCTGCATAAATAACTTCCTAGAATCTTCCTTTGTGGAGTCTACGTAGTTTATTAAGTCCAACAATTTGTTGGCACACGTGATACGACATGACCCGATTCTCCTACCTATTTGAATGTGGCACGATGACAGTCTTTGAAGAACTGTAGGGTCTTGCGTACAAGAAATTTGTTAAGGTTGTACCCATCCTTCTTGAAAACAAGACTGCTCATATTTGAGTAACTATATTCTACTTTTGCATGAGCTACACATTCTTGTGCCGAATGTTAGCAAATATTCTTTTATTTCTGTAAACAAAATGAACAAAGTTTAGTATTATCGGCCTCTGAGGAAGTCGTGTACGAAACACTATCCTAAGAGATTATTCAAAGTCTATGTGCAGACTTGTTCTCAAATCCTCCTAGAGGTAAAAACTACTGTGCTACCGACTTCTCATCACTACATTCAACTTCGAGTGGGTGACCCGAACTTAGCTGTTGTCCAGAAATTTGGAATGAAAATAGTGAACGTATTAATTGAGCTTTGTTGTTGGTCAAAGAGGACGAGAGTATAGATGGATACATATATCCAAAGAGTTGTATATAATATCTTCATAGACTAAATATATATATATTATACGCAAAAAAATAATATATATTATATATGCGACCTTCCCTTAACAATAGCTGTAGAAGCCATAGGAACCGGTCAAAAGTTACTAACTCTTCCATGTTAAGATCCACAAGAATCAAAAGAAGTTGGTTTTTTTTCTATTATTTTATTTGAGCAAGTAAAATATGCATCAATCCCTCCGAAAAACCAAGTTTAGAAGATATAATTAACAAAAGAATAAGAATACAGACTTTCTGGACACGTGTATACTATGCAATAGGTGATATGGACTACAATCTTGAATCTTACTTAGTGACTATTGTATTTATCTGAAGAAGTACTTGATGGACTATGACTTGAATCAGACTTCTTGAAACAGGTTCAGACACTGGCACACATAGTACGCTAAAGGTTCTTGGATCTATTAGGTGACGCTTTTGATTGGCCATGCATACTTTTTTCTTATTTATGAGAGTTGTCAGGATCGCACTGTCCCCTAGTCGCAGCCTTCACGAGCTCTCATGTCGGTAAGTCCTCAAAGGGTTGGTGATTGGTGTCAACCCTTCATAGCTATACTTGGAGCTATTAAGAGTTTTAAAACTCATCCTAACCAAATCATATCGAAACAATGTCACCATAAGGATGGAATATCATTATATAACCTCGTACAACCGCTTGGACATTAGTTTTTGAGAATTCAATCTCAGGGTCAGTGTTCCATATTAGTCACCAAAGTCCAGCTTGTTGCTAACCATTGAACCAGATTTTTGGGATCTCCAGTTAGACTTGATTGGGTTG
This sequence comes from Iris pallida, assembly GCA_029216955.1. Lineage (NCBI taxonomy): Eukaryota > Viridiplantae > Streptophyta > Magnoliopsida > Asparagales > Iridaceae > Iris > Iris pallida. Next base: position 4,116,915 of record JANAVB010028200.1, on the reverse strand, counting down.
CCACTGTTGGTGACTTACTTATGGGCTTAACCCCATCCCCCCTCGATGATATTAGGATTTGATATCCTAGACAAACTCTTCGTCAAGAGATATGCATGGTTCTTTTATGACTTTATAGTCAAGAACCACATTTTTGTCTTTTAGGATCTTTATTTACTTGAAGAGCAGCTGCAGACACATGTTCATATTAGAATTCACAGAATCATATTTTAGTAGTTCTATGACATTGATTATCATACTTTATAGAAAATGATAGGTACAAAAAATATAGACCATGTATATGCATAATAAGATTCTTGAGCCGTTCAGCTACAATGCATCATGCAAGTCATAGCAATAGCAAAGTTGGACATGGTTCTATTTGTTATATACATAAAATAATCTATTATTTGTGAGTATCTAAGGGATAATTAAACTCATATTCTTCTTCCAATGCATCCAAAGACTATATCACATAATGATTCAGACGATCATAATGGCAATATATTCCTTTAGTTAGGTTTGATCGATTTGGTTACTCCTAAATCAGAATCAGTGATGTCAGAATTATTTGACATACGTGTGATTCCACTAATTTCTAATACAACCCTTAGGGTAGTGATTGCCAGAACTCATCTGACTCTTCCACCTCTTAAAGGTAACATCAGTTGAATCTATCATGCTTGGTACTAGATGATTCATTTTTACCAACTATTATAATAAAAGTGATAACCTAAAGGTTCTACAAGAATAGTGTAATGAATCAATACGACAACTAGACTACTAGAGTAATAGTTTGAATGATTTATGATAATCAACCTTAAATTTTTTTTAGTCTATCAAGTTTTGATCAACTTAGGTTAGCTGTAGGGACCGATTCCCAGCTAGTGGTGATCCGAAGACGCTTAAATATCGTATCGCTTAGGGCTATATATATACCCGGTTGACAAAAGTACCCCTTTGGCTTGTATCCAAACTAATCTCTACTTAAAAATTTAGATTCAAAAGGATTTGCATTATCAATAAACTATTTACTTTAACCTAGATTGAATGAACGATCCTTAATGTCACAAATGTAATAGCCTTATTTTGGTATGAAAAGCAGTGAATAATTAATCAACATGTATAACAACTTTTGTTAACAACAAGCAGAAAAGAATATTTGACTTTAAGCAACAAGTATTCATATGTAATATTTCTTAACAAGTTCAAAATACATGTTTACAAAGTTAAAAACAAATTTAATTTAAATAAGAAAAATTAGCATCACATACATAATGCTAGGTGGAGAAACCCAAATAGGAACAAGTTTTCTAGACAAGAATGCAGCACATTACTATTTCATGTTGAAATAAGAGATTCAGGAAGAGCAAATTTTTTAAAAAAATGTCGAGTTTGCACCATGGATATGCAGGATCCTACCGTATTATATATAACATAAAAATAATTTAGAAATGGCAGATTATTTTTGACAAAGTTTTAGATAACCATAAACAGATGCAAACAAGAAACCCTTATCTTCAGTTGAACATAAACAATTGCCACGTGCAACTTAGCATGAATAAATAATTAGGCATAGGCATGTAAACTACTGAACAGTGAAGTATAATGTTCCAATATAGCACCCATCAAAAGTGAAGAGGAGAGAGAATAATCGTGACAAATGTGTGCTCACCTAGCAATTACAATAAAAAAGAGTCTGGTCCTTAATATTGTTGACTTGTCCCATTCCATCGTCTCCTTTAATATATACGGCTGAACAATTTTACAACAGACGAGATGCAAACACTAACAAACAATTTTTGTTAACATTATGATATCCGATTTAAAAGATGATTATCCCATGATATTATTGTATGCTGACTACTCCTTACAATGCATCCCATTAATGTTATAGGAAATTCAATAATTATTTATAATTTTTAAAAGTTAAATAATTGATGATATTTATGGCTTAGACGACTCATTTTGGAATCGTTTTGAAGCCACATTATATAGTAGAAGATATAAAGCTGAACAATTTCACAACAGATGATATGCGAACACTAACAAACAATCTTTGTTAATATTATGATATCCGATTTAAAAGATGATTATCCCATGATATCATTGCATGTACGCTGACTACTCTTTACAAAGCATCCCTCCAATTAATGTTATAGAAAATTCAATTCCAGGGATCTCTTCAACATACACAACTAATAAGCATATTAGATTGTGATAAATGTCTGATTCCTTGCTTAGTGTTGTATTGATCAAGTCCAGATCATTTTAAATAAAAATTGGTTAAGAAGCAACAGTTTTTCAAACTGCACAACATTGTAATTCTGTAACATATGATCAACAACAAAACATATGTTTAACTACAAGTGGAGTTAAATCAAAATAATTTATATTCTAAATAGAATAATAAGAAAATGATAGGTATTTTAGACAAATAATCTCCTAGATTGTTAGCAAATATTCTTTTATTCATGTAAACAAAATGAACAAAGTTTAGTATTACCGGCCTTTGGGGAAGTGATATACGAAGTATAGAACCCTAGAAGGGGGAGGGGGTGAATAGAAAAATAAAATGATTATCAACAATAACAAACAATTTAAAGGATAATAAAGAAAGCGAGAATCAAACACTCGATGTATCCTGTATCCTCCCAAGGGGTACTGCAGTCCCGGAACTCTCTCCGGCTTTAATCTACTATTTGAGTAAATAGTTACAACACGAGTTTGGATCCGAATAACTCGTCAACTTCTAACACGAGGTTGGATCCAAAGAGCTCGTCAACTTCTTATACACGAAGTTTCCTCCGAAAGTTCGTCAACTTCATACATACGAGTTTTCCTCCGAAGGCTTGTCAACTTCAACTTGAGAGAAAGAAAGGTTTCAATCTTCTTCAACACTTTGAAGATCTAAGATTATAACTCTTGAATACTCTAGCACTTTTGATTGGATGACAAATTAAAGCTTTAAAG